>JAXCGZ010004018.1:7500-99003 GCA_037179515.1 Halocaridina rubra
CGAGAGTTCTTGGTACTGCACTGAAGCAACAATTAGATCCACTAGCACTGGCTTCATCACCCATCTTGGAAAATCAGTTTATTTTATATCAGAAAATCTTTCTTTCAAATCAGAGCCAATATTTTCAAATGATCCACAATGATAAGTACAGCAGCATCAGTCACCTCACATTTGTTAAGTCAATGAAACAGGTTACATTTTTTTTTCAGAAGTATGTTTTTGACATATCTCTATAAATGTGATGAAGCAAATGCCTTTGCCTTTGCATCAACAAGAGTTTTATTTGTTCCTTGAAGCTGTTTATTCAACATATTCAGTTTTTCAAAAATATCTGCTAAATAACTCACAAATGCTCTACAATCAACAGTTATCAGGCACTTCATTTCAGGCTTGTCACTTAAAAATCATTAAGAACATCAGATTATTCCATGAACCTTCAAGCAATTCCCCTTTGAGAGCCATGTTCTGCATTTTTATCCTCACAAAATTTCTTGGAGATGTTCACATTTGGCATTAGCTCTGATAGCGTTTTATGTACCTCATTAAAACAGGAGATATATTTTTGGTCCCTAAGTTCTCTCTATGAATACCACAATGCACAAGAAGCATTTCTGGGTTCTCATCTTTCATCAATGTTAAGCAGCCATTTTTCTTGCCAATCATAACAGGAGCGCCATCTACAGCACAAGATGTTATGTTTTCCATTGATATATTATTGACATCTAAGTAATTTTTAGCTTATTATATACACCAGTGGCATTACTGGTGCTCTCTAATGATTTGTAGAATAACATTTATTCAGCAAATTCGCTTTTATAAATATATATTACAAAGGTTAGCAATATGGCCTCACTGTGTCTCAGAATTGATTCATCCATTTGTACTGAGAATTCTCTTGATTTCGGATTTTCAGCAAGCTGTGTTTCATTATATTCACATATTTCATCTATTCTTCAACTAACAGTATTGTTAATGAGTGATATGGCATTAACATCTCTGTCACCTTTTCCAGAATTGTTTTAAGAAATTCTGGTATTGAAGGTTTAATTAAACCTCCCCATAGTATGATAATTTTTTTTCCAGATTTAGGAATGAGTAAAGAAATTTCATAACTAGCGTAAAAGAGTACCACTGATAGTAACAGTTTGTGCAGCGGAAAGAGATTTTATTGTTGATATTTTTTCAAACTTCTCCTTTAAAGACTTGAAGCAATTTAAAAATGAATTTACATACACACTATATTTTGCATTCAAATGCTCCTCGAGAGGGCCTCATTTCATTGATTCGTTGATCAAGCATTATTGGCATAAGAGGTAGAAAGGTGACCGTTCATCATGGATAGTGGATATGAAGCCACATTTTAAATATACCTTGGAATACTGAAGAACTTTTTTCTAGCTGCAAATGGTGGAGTGGAAGCAGATGTGTGTCACAGAGTGAATGAAGGATGTAAAGTGTCGGGTGCGTTGAAAAGAGTGATGAAGAATAGAGGGTTGGAAATGAATGTTAAGAAAATTTTGTATGAGAAAGTGGTTGTGCCACTGTGATGTATGGATCAGAGTTATGGGGTATGAAAGTAAGTGAGAGACGAAACTAAATGTGTTTGAGATGAAATGTCTGAGGAGTATGATTGGTGTATCTCGGTTGGATAGGGTTAGGAATGAAGTGGTGAGAGCAAGAACGGGTGTGAGGAGAGAAATTGCAGCCAGAGTAGATATGAATGTTCTGAGATGGTTTGGCCATGTGGAAAGGATGGATGATGAAAGACTGCTGAAAAAGGTGATGAATGCAAGAGTTGAGGAGGGAAATGCTAAAGGGAGGCCTAGGTTTGGATGGATGGATGGAGTAAGGAGAGCCCTGAATGATAGGAGGATGGATGTGAGGGAAGCAAGTGAGCGTTCTAGGAATAGGAATGAGTGGCGAGCAATTGTGATGCAGCTCTGATGGGCATCTGCTGTTACCACGGGGCTGCATCTTACAGAGGTAGCCCTGTGGTAGGGGCAGTAGGGGAGTTGGCAGTTGTGAAGCAACACAGGTTGTGGAAGAGCCGGGAGAATGGGCTGTGGCACTCCAGCAGTGCCATCTGAACGGTCGCTAGCTCACTCGTCATTCCCCATAGAGCAAAGTAATCCCCTTATTGTTTTCTTTTTCTTTATGTTGGCTACCCCCAATTTAAGGGGGAAACAGACAAGGTAGATAGATAGATTGATCAAAATTCCACAATGACATCAATTATATCGTTCATTCGGCACAGGAAAATTCATGTACTGACCACGTGGAAGATTATAATTGCAAAGAACTCTATGTTTACATAAAGTAATCAACGTTATCATGACGTGTGTTGGGGAATGGAGAGTTGTTAAGATGCTGTTTTACTAAGGGGACTCAAAATACTGAGCTCGGTTGAGAGCTCACAAAAAGACAGGACAGATATTTGTACTTGAACATCCCACCCGTTATACCACTACTCGGCTAAATGAAACTCAGAATTCAACTTTCTTTTAATTTTGGAAATGCAATGACATTAAAAGAATTGAATTAAATTTTGTAAATAAAATTTTATGAAATGCTGCCTCAAATCCCGGAGGTGGTGAGCACGATTTCGTTTCCCTGCCCCACAGATGTATGCCAAGACTTTGGCCTCAACTCAACGATTACCTCTGTCACACAGGCAGAGTAGAATAGAGGACACTGCAATAGCAGAAACAGAAATGACACACTGTTAATAATGGGAAACTGACAGCATGAGCACACATATAATGAGTTTCCAATACTATTCTACTGGATGAAACTATATTGGTTAGTCACAGCTAACCAGAAATATTTATGCTACCATAATAACATACAAAACCATTAATTCTTTGCTGGTATTAAAGGAAAACAATTTATTCACAATAAATGAAGAATAAGCAAGACAAATACAGTACTGTATGTATTCCTTAAATTGTGGGCAACCACAAAAGTTGCAATGCTTATTACTGATTTGCAATTAATATGGTAAAACACTATTTATGAGAAAGGAGGAATCTACGAGATAAATGCAGTATTCATTCACTTCTCGTTATCAAGAACTGTTTGCAATGAGAAAAGGGGGTGGTAAAACCACCTTTTGAAGTATTTGCAACTTCTAACTCAAAACACTTTATCCCCAACATATGAAGAATTAGCAAGATAAATACAGTATGCGTTCATTAGATTGTGGCTAACAGGAAATATTTGCAAAGCCAACAGGGTAAAATTACCTTTTAATTATTTGCAGTTTAACATGTTAGTTAAATGATTGATTATTTGCAATATATATAGCAAATAGTTTTACTCACGAGTTTTTGACGCAAAACACTTTATTTACGATGATAGAAAATGGTGAAATGAAATTAGAATTTGTTAGGAGAAGGGATAGATTTTTACGGGCTCATAGCCAGTCTTCAGAGGATGAGATTTTCGTTTATCACATTCAATGAAAAGAAACTTCTTAGCAATGTATATCAGCTGTAATTTCCAGGTTAAGGAATTAACTTTGGCAAGTGAGATTCCAGTTAGGTAATCTACAAAAATTTGTTTGTATGGGAATAGAATCTGAGAAAAATTCGCAGGATTTAGCCAGTATCGAATGTAACTAATTCTCGAAATACCAATTTGCTTGACCCACGAGCTTTACCATACACTATCCCTCACCTTGTTTGTGCCAGATGAATTCCTGTGAAGATGCCACAAATGAGGACACTTCAATGTCCCTCCTGGTGACGTCATCTGTAGGATATATTTCCAGAGCAGTAACTGGCTCTTATATCACTTAAGGGCTACTTTAGTGGTGGTCCCTGGCAGGCAATTATAGCAGAGATGCAAGGGAGAGACAGTATTTTAGGTGCAACAAGTGGAAGCAAATAAAATAAAACGAGAATAATAATGGAAAGTTAGGTTACTGGTAAGCAATCTCTAGAACGTTCTTTGCGTTGTAGGAGACGGAATTTAAGTACTCAAATAATAAAGAAGCTACTGAAATATATCTAGACAGGCTAATGACATAACAGCAAGGTCAAATTTATAACAGAATTATCAGCAGGAACAATTTTTATAATAATCTATTAGCAAGAGCTATTTTATCATAAGAAAATTGTAAAGAAAACGTATCTGATAGGTTTACTGAAAAGATGGAATGGTAGGAGCAGCCTTTATATCGGGACTATGCTTCTACACGTACAAGAATAGTAAATAAGATATATTTAAAATTAGCTATAAGCTAAGATATAAATTGCAAATACTCATAATCTGCAAAAGTCAAGAAGTGGGAATTATTTTTTTAGTTAGAAAAATGAGAGTTAAGTTACTAAATTAACTAATAAGGCATCTAATAGCCTCTGATGACTTTGAGCAAAACAATCTGTCACAAAGGACCTTTCTAGAGAATATTGATTTAGCAAAATTCTACTACAGAAGGTGAAAAAAGAACAGAGGAAGTTATGGTGACTTCAGTGTTATTATGAAGGATGAGATATCCTTCTCATGGAAAAGAACAAATGAACAATAAGAATGGGATCCACCACTGGATCATATCATACTATTAGGAAAAGTGAACAAGTCTTATAACAAAGCATTAAATGACATGCAAAACATAAAGGAAATGTGATCAAATTAAAATTTCAAGAAATTTAAGATCACAATTAGATATCACTGAATATCAATATTTAAATTTAAGTATGCTTCACATGCAATAAGGCGATAAAATATAAAAAAAAAATACAATATATGCAAATGGAAAATTTGAACCAAGTCGTCATTAACATTGGCGACTGGATTTAATACAGTTCCAGCTATTCAACACTAAGCTAAAAGGTTTCTGCCATGTTCTGGATTTCAGTGTCCCACAAAGGGAAATATAAAACTACGTTCAAAGAAATATTCTTCATCTTTTTCGTCTTCCATTAGGAATAACGTTTGTACGCTAAAATAAACAAGTACAGTACAGTATTAAAGACATAAAAGATAAATATGAAAAATAAACAACACATCAGAGATGTAATCTCTACTGACTAGTCAAATTGAGGCTAACAGCACCAGCTTCCTCATTTGAGGGTAACAACCGTCGACTTAGTAGATCAGCAAAGTCATTGTCCTTGCCATGAACTGTTGGGCAGTGAACTTGAAAAGATTCAGGTAAAGTGCTCACCTTTTCAGGCAAGGATTTAGCTTGTCTACAGTCTGTAAATATAGGAGAGGTCGGTGGTCGGTTCTCAGTGTAAAATGTTGGCCATACAGATGGACTTCAAATTTCTTTATGGCCCAATATGCAGCTAGAGCTTCCTTCTCCACGGTGGAGTAATTTCGCTCTGCAGGGCGAAGCCTGTGGCTTGCATATCGCACTGGAGCTACTTCTGCTGAGTTGTCTGATCGAGCTTGCAAGAGCACGGCACCCAGGCCTTCGTCTGAGGCGTCGGTCTGCAAGATAAATGGAAAATCAGGGTATACCAGGTGTAATACTAGCTCACCCGCCAATGCTTCTCGGAGCTTGAAAAATGCTCTCTCCGCTTCATCTGTCCATTGGACAGGGGAGGTTTTACATTGCTTTGAGGAGGTCATTCACTGCAAAGATACAGCGATAGTATTAAAGTGTGGAATGAACCGTTGGTAGTAGCCGACACTACCCAGGAATGATCTCAGTTGAGTGAGAGTAGCAGGTTTCTCCATATCCTTAATAGCTTGCACCCCGTCATGTAAAGGGGACATAACTCCTTCTCCGACCACGTGGCCGAAATACTGCAATTGTGTGAAACCAATCTCACATTTGGAAAGCTTTAAATGAAGTCCATGCTGGTTCAGACGAGTGAGAACTCTGCGGAGAGTCTCGAGGTGCGATGACCAATCCTGAGAATGCACCAGGATGTCGTCTATAAAGCATGAAACATTGTCAAGATCCTGTAGTACTATCCTCATGAGTCTGCTGAAGCAGCCAGGGGCATTTACCATACCAAAAGGCATGACCCTGAACTGGTATAGACCATATCTTGTGGAAAAGGCTGTTAGAGGCTTGGTAGTCTCGCTCAGCGGGACTTGCCAAAATCCACTGGCCAGATCCAACTTGGACAGGGCTTGACCCACGAGCTTTACCATACACTATCCCTCACCTTGTTTGTGCCAGATGAATTCCTGTGAAGATACCACGTAAATAAGGTTTGAAATAAACTTGACTGCTGAGGCGAGATGCTGCCTCTGGGATGTTTGGCCGCCAAATGAGGACGCTTCAATGTTCCTCCTGGTGACGTCATCTGTAGGATATATTTCCAGAGCAGTAACTGGCTCTTATATCACTTAAGGGCTACTTTATTGGTGGTCCCTGGCAGGCAATTATAGCAGAAATGCAAGGGAGAGACAGTATTTTAGGTGCAACAAGTGGAAGCAAATAAAATAAAATGAGAATAATAATGGAAAGTTAGGTTACTGGTAAACAATCTCTAGAACGTTCTTTGTGTTGTAGGAGACAGAATTTAAGTACTCAAATAATAAAGAAGCTATTGAAATATATCTAGACAGGCTAATGACATAACAGCAAGATCAAATTTATAACAGAATTATCAGCAAGAACAATTTTTATAATAATCTATTAACAAGAGCTATTTTATCATAAGAAAATTGTAAAGAAAACGTATCTGATAGGTTCACTGAAAAGATGGAATGGTAGGAGCAGCCTTTATATCGGGACTATGCTTCTACACGTACAAGAATAGTAAATAAGATATATTTAAAATTAACTATAAGCTAAGATATAAATTGCAAATAATCATAATCTGCAAATGTCAAGAAGTGGAAATTATTTTTTTAGTTAGAAAAATGAGAGTTAAGTTACTAAATTAACTAATAAGGCATCTGACAGCCTCTGGTGACTTTGAGCGAAACACTCTGTCACAACGTGTTAAAGGATATATAGGCAGAAAACCTAACAAACAGATTTCGCTCTCGACTTATGAGCTATGCATACTCTATGCATAAGAATGCTTATGTATACTTAATATAAATGAATACTTATTCATACGCGTGAATTTGATATAATTGAATAGGTATACCTTCAATGTCCGTAAATCTACATACATGCACTTAAACTACAATAAACGAAACTATTATGTAAAACAACACTTACATAATCTAAGTAGAAATAAAATGTCTTGAAATATATTCAAGACATCCTAGGCCCCTCCAAGTAAAAGGAGGGGTCTCCCCATCAGCTGGTGCTGTTAGCCATCAGCGTTGCAATTGGTCATCAAAGATTAAGTGTGCCTGCAAATTATTCAGCCCTTTGGGCAGCTTGACACTTAGGTCTTTCATAGTTTGAAGATTTCTCATTGTTGATTTTAGAGTGATCATCTATAATCTCTTTTCCTATTGCATCCATTTTATCAGTAATATCAGCCTCCAATGGGACAAATTTTTTCAATAGTTTTGGTTAGGAATTAATCCTTTGCAAACACTTCAGCTGATCTCACGACTCTACTATCATCCGGGAATAGTTTTGTAATTTTTCCCCAAGGCCAATAAGCTCGGAAACCATCAGATTCCACAAGAAGAATATCGTCAACTTTTAACTTCTGAATACATTCCGGTCTTTTGCCACCATAATGTTCCTCTCTAAGTGCCGTAAGATACTCAGATGTAAACCTATTTGTAAAACTGATTAATGTTTTGCTAAGTTTGACATAGTTATTGCGTAAAGCTTCTGCACCCAAGTAGCCTACATCTAGTGTATCTGCATCTATTGAAGTTGGTGATATTCAAATATTCCTTCCTTGAATAAGCAATGAAGGCTATCGCATCACTCAAATCTGAGCTTAGGTAAGTTAGAGGTCTGTTGTTTACTATTTCCTCTATTTCACTGAGCACTACTTCAAGTTCATCAGCAGAAATCATACATTTGAACAATACCTTATGCAGCACACCCTTTAAGATTCTGATTAGCCTTTCATAATATCCTCCTTGCCAGGGTGCTCTAGGAGTAATGAATTTCCATTCAATTTAATGATGTTTCATAAACTCTTGAATAGATGGCTCCTTAACTAAGCCTTTCAAAAACTTGGAGGTTGCACTGAAGTTTGTAGCATTATCTGATATAATTAGTTTGGAAACGAATGTCTTGCTACAAACTTCCTAAATAGTAACAGGAAGGTTTCTTCTGTTAAGTCCTTGGCTAATTCAAGGTGAACATCTCATGTGGTGGTGCATGGAAACAAGTAAATGTAATATTTGTTGTTAGTTTCGGACTTTCCTTTGCTCACTTTAATTTGTCCATTATAATCAATGCCTACAGTTTGGAAGGGATTGCAGAGGATTACCCTTTTTGCAGAAGAGGAGGAGGACATGGATAGACGTATGGTTTTCGACTGACTTTCTTTCAATGCATACACCCCTTTAAGATGGTTTTCACACACTGTCTTCCTTTAGGTATCCAAACCTCTTGTCTAATTTCATTGAAGGTATGATTAATTCCACCATGAGCACAATTCTTTTTTGTGACACTTAAGTACAGTTACTTTGGTGAGATATGCCTTTGGCGATAACAACATTGGATGAGAGGCCGAGTTTGGTAATTCAGAAGTTCCTAAGCGGCCTTGACAGCGGAGTAAGTCATAAGAGTCAAGGTACAATCCAAGCTGGTCAATCATGTACTTGGAGTCATTTGAATTTGTTAAATGGGCTTGACATAGCTGCAATTTTATTTTGACAGAATGTTGAGACTGTACATATTTGATCCAGCAAAAAAGGTGCTCTCTTGGTATTCTGATTTGAGGCTTTAATTTCTTCAAGAATTTACAGATAATCGTAGTAATATTTAATATCCTTTATAGAGAGGAATATTTCTCATAATTAAACAAGGTATTAGGGGTATCATACTGGAGCAATTCATATACAATTTCATTCACTGTGACACAAATAGTCCCTTGCTTTTTCTGATCCTTTGATATTTCTAAAAGCCAGTTAGGGCCATGCCTCCACAAGGTCCCATTCTTAATATCACTAACAGTCCAACCTCTAGTTACCCAGGGTTATCTTTCGTACTTACCTTCTTCAATGTAACTTTGCATCTTTCATTTATTTTTATTATCTCTGCAACTCTATTCTTCACATACACTACTTCACATTTATCATTTACTATCCACTGAATAGAAATGGCACTGTCAGACCATAAGGTTACACTTTTATATTCCGTTTTGAACTCAGGTATCAAATAATTAATTAAATGACTTCCAATATACAGAGCAGTGAGTTCGAGTTGCGGTAAACCTCTGGATGATAGTGGACCAAACTTCGCTTTGGAGACAAGAACATTACTTTTACCATCTGATACTACATAATCAACAGCACCATAGGCTTTGCTAGAAGCATTGCAAAATACATGCAAGTCTCCTGAAGAGAAACTATTGACATTCTGAGGAAATTCCACTTCACTTCCGGAATTGAATTTTTCCTGTAATTTATTCCATTCTTCATTGTATACTTCAGGTAACTGATCATCCCATGATAGCTTCTCAGACCATGCTTTCTGAACAAGAATTATTCTTTGATTAACAAGGGTGAAAGTAGACTTAAGGGGTCAAAAACTGAGCTCACTTATGACAGAAGTTTTTGTTTGATTGAAACTTCATTAGTTTTCAAACTTTTCATAGATAAATTGTCTGTGTTAACATTCCAGTTTAAACCTAAGACTTTCTTTTCAAAGGGTCTAAGCTTTGAAGAAAAGCAATGATCAGTTACCCTTTGAAGTCTTGTGTTGTTGAGATTCCATGCTTGTAGGGTCATTTTTGCTTTTTCTGACTCCTCATTTGCAGTATTGAATATCTCAAACAGTTTCTCTTCATTTCTGCAAGCATCCAACATATTATCTACATAAAAATTCTCCAGCATCTTTTTCCCTAAGCAATTTCCGCACTGTCAAATGTTTTGATAGATTAGCTTGGAGAAGAAGTGAACTCCATGTAGTTCTAAGGAGCACAGTTTTAAATCTAAAAACATCAAACTTATATGGATTTTCTTACACATCCTTTACCAAGAGAAATCGTGTAAAAATCACTATCAACTTCTTGAAGACCTACTTGGAGATATGCCTTTACAATATCAACTGTGTAGGCAAACTGACCGTGTCTAAATTTGATAAAGGTATCCATTAATTTCTTTGTAAGAGAGGGACATTTAAATAGGCAATCCCTTAATTATACTTTGTGGGGTCCTGACTCCAAACTAGAATTGAACACCACTCTCCAAGGTGTTAACAGTGAGTCATTGCTACCACATGATGAGGAAGATAATAACAGTTATTTAAACTTGGATTTGTTTTTTCAACTCTCTCAATAAATCCTTACTTTAGTTGGTCTTTGATTATATCATCATACTGTTGAAATTTGATGGGATCTCTTTCCAACAGTTCTTCTAGAGACTTCCTTTGTCCAAAGGCTCTCTGAAAGTTTTGTGGGAAGGTGGGTGGACAGTCTTCAAGGGAATTCTGACCCAATATTATCCACCTTCATATTGGCTACTATCTGTACAGCTTTCGAGTGTAGTTTTATCTTCATAACTCACTTCTTTATCATTTATTCCAATACTTTCTAGCTCCCATAATTTATTTACAGGCTCTATGGCCTCTTCAATTATTCTTGTGTAGTAGTAGGCAATAAGTGTGTTCCTACTCGCATAACAAGAAGGTTTTGTACATTATTGGGTTCATTGTAAACATCATGAGGTATAGGACCATAAAACATGACACTACCCGGTGTTTCTATTAAATTATAGACGCCCCATTTGTTAATACCACTAACAAACTGGCTAAAATGTAAGGCACCAAAAACAATGCCAATGTTGTCAAGTACATCAATATCAAGATCTTCATCAGGCAGCTTATGCCCATGAGACTTCAGCAAAGTTGCAGCTTTTGTTATTCCAGGGGTATGAATAGTAATTGGTAAGTCATCAACTGCAAGTAATGTAGCTCTGGCCTTCTATTGTCCTATATTAACAATCACATTTACAATAGGAAAATTTCCTTTGTTTCTGAATGGACAGCATCAGTGCCAAGAGTTATTTCATCTACTGGTTCTAATTTAAGGGCTTCAACTAGTTCCTTTGTTATAAAGGAACACTATGAACCTGTATCAAAGAACAACCTAGTGTTTACCAAAAAGTTTCCATTTGAACTGCTTACCTTTCCACTGGCAGTAGGCAGAGCACATGAGGGTGAATTTGGTTTCACAATTTGTGTTTATACTGCATTGACAGTCATCATACCCACATGAGTGTTGTCCTTTTCTGATTTAGAATGTTCTTGGTCTTTGTTTGATTCAGCTTTTATACTCGAGCTATTATCAAATTGTTTCCCAGAAATCTTAGCTTCTTTAAATCCTTTTTGAAACTTTGATTCTTGTTTGTAACACAAGTCTGTATGATGGTCATTATTCTTACACTTGTTACAGATTAACTGAGCGCAACATTTATTTGCATAATGTCCTGACTTAGTACATCTCAGACAATTCTTACTGTCCCTCAATTTCTCTTTGCATTCATTTATGATAATTTCTTTTTCACATTGTTCAGACTTATGAACTTGCCAATCACGGAATACACATTCTGTTTTACTATTTACCCTTTTTACAACAGCACCATAACTACCTACACTCTTTTTATAGAACTGGGTCTCATCTCTTTGAGAGGTTGGGTCTCTCTCTTTGCGTTATTTTTAGTGTTGTTGCCTTCTATATGATATATATATTTTCTCAGTTTCTTCAAGAGTGTTTCATATGAAGGATATTTTGTGTCTAGCATCATGTTAATCCAGTTCTCCACATCTTCCAATAATATCATCATCACGAGATTTGAAAACACCCAATCAGTGTTCTTCATGTCTCTATAATTTTTTTCAGATATCGAGTACTGGCTTTTACTTTTTTTTTATGATTGTGACACCAGGACGGGCCGAAAAAATAAAATAAAATAAAAAAGCCCCCACCGAGCCTGGGCGCGAAGAATAGATTGGGTAAAAATTAACAGAGATGGAGAGTAACTCAAGCTTTCCCTGTCTCATTCGTTCTGGTGGTTCTATAGCTTGCTCTCCCATTGACAAAGTCACTCTCTTTGGCTCTCATTTTTCTGCCAACTCTTCTATAAACGATTCCAGCACACTTGTTCCTCAATCTTTACCCCTCTCTAACCCTATGCCCTCCCTCATCCTTTCTTTACGCAAAAGTTTATATGGTTCTTCGCTCGCTAAAGACGAACAAGGCATCTGGTCCCGATGGGATCCCTGCAAGATTCCTTAAGGAGTTTGCAGATGAACTGGCTCCCGTGCTTTCCCGTCTTTTTCACCTCATTCTGTCAACCAGTATCTATCCTTCATCTTGGAAGCATGCTCTAGTTCAACCTGTTCCTAAGAAGGGTGACAGCTCTTTTTCTTCAAACTACCGACCTATTTTCCCTAACCTCCTCTATTGCTAAAGTTTTCAAAAGTTTCCTCAATGCTCACTCCTTGAAACATCTTGAATCTAACTCGCTTATCTCCGATCACCAGTACGGCTTCCGCAAGGCAAGATCCACTGGTGATCTCCTGTCCTATCTTTCTCATGTATGGTCATCTTTTCTGAGGAACTATGAGAAATCCTTTGTTGTCGCCCTTGATGTCTCTAAGGCTTTTGACAGAGTCTGGCACAAGGCTCTGTTGGCCAAACTCCCTGCCTATGGCTTTACCCCTTCTTTCTGTTCTCTGATTTCCAGTTTTCTTACTGACCGTTTTATATCTGTAGTTGTTGATGGCGCGACATCTGGCCCTTTCTCTGTTACCATTGGTGTTCCACAGGGCTCTGTTCTTTAACCTACTCTGCTCCTTCTCTTCATCAATGATCTTCTACAATCCCCATTTTCCTCTCTTCTTCATGCCTTTGCTGATGATTCTACCCTTCACTCTTCCTCTGCCTTCTCTTCACAACCTTCATCTGCTACTCGTAATCAGTCTCGTGTCACTCTTTCTTCTACTTTCAACTCCAATTTGCAGAGAGTATCTGAGTGGGGCACTCAAAATTTAGTTAAATTCAATGCCTCCAAGTCACAGTTTCTGGTTATCTATTTATCTTCTTCTCCTCCTGATAAGTCTCTATTGTCTTCGAAACTAACGAAATTTACCCTCTTAATTCTATCAACATATTAGGAATCCATATAGCCTCTAACTTGTCTTGGAGGAATCATATAATCCAACTTTCTAAATCTTCATCCAAAAAGTTAGAGGTTTTGTTTCAATTTGGTCATTACTATTCCTCTTTACAGTTACTTAAAATTCATAAAGGTCTTCTCCGTCCCTGCTTAGAATACTGCTTACACATCTGGGGTGCTTCTTCTTATACTTATCTCCTTGATAGGATTGAATCTAAGGCAGTCAGACTCATTAATGGTCCTTCTCTTACCTCTAATCTAGATTCTCTCTCTCTTCCCTGTAAAGTATCTTCCCTTTCTCTTTTCTATCTCTACTACTTCCAACGCTGCTCTGATGAGTTGGCGAGTTGTATCCCTCCCCCACTGCCGAAGCCACGTAACACTCGCCAAACGACCTCATCTCACAGATACTGTGTGGAGATTTGTAGCTCGCGGATTGGTCAGTGCAGCAACTGCTTCTTCCCATCTACCTCCAGACTCTGGAACTCTCTTCCTTCTTCTGTCATTCCTAATTTTTATGACCTTTCATCCTTCAAAAAGCAGATCTATCTTCATCTCAGAGCCTAGTCCTCCATATCTCTGGGTCCTCTGTATTTTGACTGTTTTATCTGTTTGTGGTTTTCCTTTGTGTGAAATTACCTCATCTCTGCCTTGTACTTAACCTTTTTCTTTTCCTTCGTCTTGGTATTTTCTTGTGCCCGGGCCTTTATTGATAGGGGCAGTTTTTGCCTATCCCGGTGTCACACTCATAAAAATAAAATGACTTTTTTTTTTTTAAGAGTGTGACACCGGGACAGCCAGAAATTGCCCTCATCAATAAAGGCCCGGGCACGAGAAAATACCAAGACAAAGGAAAGGAAAAAGGTAAAGGGCAAGGCAGAGATGAGGTAATGTCACACAAAGGAAAAAGGCAGACAGAAAAAAAAAACAGTCAAAGTACAGAGGACCCAGAGATATGGAGGACTAGGCTCTGAGATGACGATAGATCTGCTTTTTGAAGGATGAAAGGTCATAAGAATTAGGAAAGACAGAAGGAGGGAGAGAGTTCCAGAGTCTGGAGGTAGATGGGAAGAAGCAGTCGCTGCACCGACCAATCCGCGAGCTACAAATCTCCACACAGTACCTGTGAGATGAGGCCGCTTGGCGAGTGTTACACGGCCTCGGCAGTGGAGGAGGGATGCAACTTGCCAACTCATCAGAGCAGCGATGGAAGTAGTAGCGATAGAAATAATAAATAATAATAATAATAACCTTTATTTCCATTACAATACAATGGGTATTCGTCAGCTGGGACAAGCCCCAACCCCCCACTGTGGTGTCCAACCAAGCGAAAGGGAAGATACCTTACGGCGAAGAGAGAGAGAATCCAGGTCAGAAGTAAGAGAATGATCATTAATGAGTCTGACTGCCTTAGATTCAACCCTATCAAGAAGATAAATAAAGGAAGAAGCACCCCAGATGTGTGAGCAGTATTCTAAGCAGGGGCGGATAAGATCTTTGTAAATTTTAAGTAACTGCAATGAGGAAAAGTAATAACGAAAACGAAACAAAACCCCCAATTTTTTGGATGCAGATTTAGAAATTTGGATTATGTGATTCCTCCAAGACAAGTTAGAGGCTATATGGATTCCTAATATGTTGATAGAGTTAAGAGGGTAAATTTCATTAGTTTCGAAGACAATAGGGTTATCAGGAGGAGAAGACAATAAAGAGATAGCCAGAAACTGTGTCTTAGAGGCATTGAATTTAACTAAATTTTGAGTGCCCCATTCAGATACTCTCTGCAAATCGGAGTTAAGAGTAGAAGAAAGAGCAATACAAGCTTGATTACAAGTAACAGATGAAGATTGTGAAGAAAAGGCAGAGGAAAAGTGGAGGGTAGAATCATCGGCAAAGGCATGAAGAAGAGAGGGAGATGGGGATTGTAGAAGATCATTGATGAAGAGAAGGAAGAGAGTAGGTGAAAGAACAGAGCCCTTTAGAACACCACTGGAAACAGAGAAAGGGCTAGATGTCGCACCATCAACAACTACAAATATAGAACGGTCAGTAAGAAAACTGGAAATCAAAGAAGAGAAAGAAGAGGTAAAGCCATAGGAAGGGAGTTTAGACAAAAGAGCCTTGTGCCAGACTCTGCCAAAATCTTTAGAGATATCAAGGGCGACGACAAAGGATTCCCCATAGTTCCTCAGAGAAGATGACCATACATGAGTAAGATAGGACAGGAGATCACCTGTGGATCTTGCCTTGCGGAAGCCGTACTGGTGATCGGCGATAAGTGAGTTAGATTCAAGGCGTTTCAAGAAGTGAGCATTGAGCAAAGTTTCGAAAACTTTAGCAATAGTGGAGGTTAGAGCAATAGGTCGATAGTTACAAGGAATAGTGCGGTCACGCTTCTTAGGAACAGGTTGAACTAGAGCATGCTTCCAAGATGAAAGATAGATACTGGTTGACAGAATGAGGCGAAAAAAACGGCAAAGTAAGGGAGCCAGTTCATCTGCAAACTCCTTAAGGAACCATGCAGGGATACCATCGGGACCAGATCCCTTGTTTGTCTTTAGTGAGCGAAGAACCTTACAAACTTTGCATGAAGAAAGGATAAGGGAGGGCATAGGGTTAGAGAGGGGAAAAGACTGAGGAACAGGTGCGCTGGAATCGTTGATAGAAGAGCTGGCAGAAAAATGAGAGCCAAAGAGAGTGGCTTTGTCAGTTTAAGAGCAAGCTATAGAACCATCAGAACGAATGAGAGGGGGAATGCTTGAGTTACATAAGTTTTTGGAGAGGTTTTTGGCTAAGGACCAGAAGCATTTGTCAGTGGGAGAGGAGTTAAGGTCATCAACTTTCCTTCTTATAAAGGAAGCCTTAGACCTTCGAATCTGAGCTGTACAGCAATTCCTAGCAATAATAGAAGCAGAGCGAGTTAAATCGGAAGGAGAGGCTTGGTAAGATTGGTGAGCCTGATTCCTAGTCTGGATAGCCATGGAGCAGGCACGGTCAAACCAAGGTTTAGGGGGAGAGAAAGTTTTTGTAGAAGAGGGGATGTACGCCTCCATTCCCGCGGTCATGATCTCGGCAACTTTTACAGCTACCCGATCAGGGTTGCGGGACCGAAAGCAGTAGTCATCCCATGGGAAGTCAAAGAGAAAGTTACGCAAATTTTCATATTGGGTTCGCTCGAAGTGCCAAAGGCGGCGCTGAGTAGGAGGGATTGGTGGTGGGGGAGCGAAAATGGAAGAGACAGAGATCATGGAGTGGTCAGATTTACCAAGAGAGGAAAGCACAGAATAAGAGTAGTTTGAAGGGTTAGAAGTAAAAAATTGGTCAAGAGTGTTTGCAGCATGTTCGTGACGATCAGGAACGCGAGTAGGATGTTTGATAATTTGCTCCAGATCGTGAGTAATAGAGAAAGCAAGAGCCTCGCTTCCTCCCACATCAGTGTGAGAAGAATGAAGCCACTCACTGTGGTGTACATTGAAGTCTCCAATGTAGAGAACTTCGGCATGTGGGTGAGAAGATAGCAAGGACTCATGGCACGAGGACAGATATTCAAAGAAAGACACAAAAAACTCGGTGGAGTTTGGAGAACAGTAGCAGAAGCAAAGAATGATAGTGGTAGTGGAGAGATAGACTTTTATCCAGAGAACATCAAAGCCAGGAGATTCAAGGTCCATGAGTCACAGTAGGAGTGTTAATGTTGCAGTAAGCACAGACCCCACCTTTGGAACGAAAACGAGTAAACTTTATTTCCATTTTACAATGGGTATTCGTCAGCCAGGACAAGCCCCAACCCCCACTGTGATGTCCACCCACAGCAGTTCCTGCCAGTAAACAGCTTAAACTCTCGGTCTTGGACGGGGACCGATCTTTCGACCTCGTGAATGCGAAGCCAGCGCGTTACCACTGTACTAGATTATAGTGGGAGATTTGGAAAGGGTCAGTGGAAGCATGTATAGACAACTGGGTTTCAGATAGGAGGAGGAGGTTAGGGAGGAAAGTGCCCAAGTGCTCTTCCACAAACGAAAGATTAGAGTTCAGCCCACGAATGTTTGAATAGTGAAGAGTGAAAGAAGCAGATCTATTGGAAGGTGCAAGGTTAAGAGCAGAACCATTACTGCCACCAGGCGTGTCTGCCCTCAAGCCAATGATGGAGTCAACACGATCCCCGGAGATTCTTCGCACCCCACTATGCCGGGTACTGGGGGCCATTAGTTGTGAACCTTCCATAAATAATGACAGAAGTGAAGGGATAATAAGAGGAGTGTTCCTGAGAACTTGAAAAGTGATGAATAATTAGAAGAGGAAGTTGGTATTTTTACCAATTTCCTCATTAAATTTCCTACAATCCTGTCCTTGCTGGCATAAGCAGCTTGTAGCTGTTGAATGCATTCGTCATAACTCTCACTAGCAATCGGATATCCATTTATGGTGTCTTTGGCATCTCCTTTAAGGGTGTTTCTCAACTTGGGAACTTTGTCATAGTTGAAGTACTATGTACTAAACTATCAAAAATATTCCAAAACTCGTTCCATTCATCATAGTTTCCAGAGAGCTGAGATATTTTTATGACAGGAAATCTAGGTGTGGGTTGTCTATTGGGAGGGCTTTGAACTCTCGAAACTAGGATCTCTAATACTCTTCATAGTTCCTAACTTATGAATCCGTTCTAGGACAGCTAAACTAATCTCACTTACTGCTGCAGCGAGATTGTCGTGGTATATATTTACCTCTTCAGAGTCCCTTTTAAGGGGCTTATCCTCGACATATTCTTCATATTTTCTATCATATCTTCCAAATCTTTCTGTTAGTGTATGATGACGTTTTTCTAAATAAGTAACAACTAGTGTCTCATCATCTTTGCTAAATTCTGTTTGACACTGAACACAATCACGTTGAACCAATTCCCGAAGACATTGTAATGCCTCAGGTTTAACCGACATATCGAGAAAGCAAACAAAACATACGAGAACAACAGACAAATAGTTGATGTAATCATGTTATCAATGAAACCATGATCTTTGTTATACATCCACAATGCAACAAACATACACTCTGTAAAGAGTATCAAAGGACAATCTTCCAAAATTTCAAGATTATAACATACAGTTATTCAATTGCGTTAATTATGACGCGAATCCTAAAAATGTAAAACACACTGTTCATCAACTAAACGACACTGTCAAGTCAGCAACAGTAAATGGAAAATGTAATGTAAAACACACTGTTCCTCCAATAAACGACACTGTACACCCAGCAGCAGGTGGTTCACTACCTTCTGTGAAACGAATCAATACAACGTTATAGATATCGTTAAACGGGAAATATGTAAACACACAAATCCCATTCTAATAACCACTATTCACCAAGGCGAAATTGGGTACTAATTTTGAATTTACTTAGTAGACATTTAACTACAAAAGTATATTTCGTCTCCTCCAAGAGACACACACTTCATCCACTCAGGAAAAAGATACTCTCATTTACTTTAAAAACTACCTCAATTTCAGTTATGTTGGCAATATTTTTTCTAACACATGCAACGCAGTTTTTGCTTAAATATGAAAGGTTTTAACTGTAGAGTTTAACAACCTACATTCTTTGTTCAACAAGGAAGAAGTTTATCTAAAAAGTACACTATCTTCACTATTACCACACCAATTCTCATCCAGTTCAAAGGACCAAAGGCTGTGGAGGATTTCCTATATGTTATTAACCTGTGATCTTATAGCCTCTTAAATTCGAAAATCCTGATATGGCTTTGGTAGAGGCCTACAAACCATCACAAAATTGAATCCTCTACATATAAAAAAGAATTAATATTATATGCATTGGCATATATGCAAATATTTTATAAGGGGGTTTGTGAGATGCTGATATGTGAATTATTATAATAAACTCTCCTCACCTTGATTAAAACTTCCTCATGTAAGATAATAAATCTTCCAACATATATTCTACCTACGAGTGTTCTACTAAAATGGGCTCATTCTGCCCCTCATATGTAGTTATAAACATTGTTAGAAAGGAGTTATATCTGTACTCATCTATCCGGAAAACCCAAATGTCATCAGAAATCATGGGACTCCAAATCAAACTCCACTATCCTCTGATTCACGTATCTCTACCTCGTTCTTCTACTTGAGTGTTTCGTAGCGCCTCACAAGAGCAGCTGAGAATAAACTCACAAATGAAACAAGTCACAAAACTCTTTCATTCACATTTTTCATAATCATTAGAACAAAATTTCACAGTGACATTAAATATATCGTTCGTTCAGCACAAGAAAAATCATGTAATGACCATGTGGACGGTTATAATTGCAAAGAACTCTATGTTTACATAAAGTAATTAACGTTATTATGACGCAGTAAAAGATTTATAGGCAGAAAGCCTAGCAAAGCAGCTTTCGCTTTTGACTTCTGAGCTATACATACACTATGCATAAGAATACTTATACATACTTAATATAAATGAATACGTGTTCATACTCGTAAATTTGATAAAATTGAATAAGTATACATACAACGTCCATAAACCTACATACATGCACTTAAGCTACAATAAACGAAACTTTCATGCAAAGCAACACTTACATAATCTATGTAGAACTAAACTGTCTTGAAATATATTCAAGACACTGGTTGAGAGAATGAGGAGAAAAAGATGGCATGCATGGGAGCCACTTCAATTGCATACTTCTTAAGGAACCTTGCAGGGACACCATCGCGTCAAGATGCCTTTTTCGTCTTTAGAGAGTGAAGAACCTTATGAACTTTGCTTGCAGGAAGAATAAGGGAGGACATTGGGTTAAAGAAGGTCAAAGTACGATGAACAAGTGCGCTGGAATTGCTTAAGGATGAGTTGGCAGAAGAGTGAGAGTCAAAGAGAATGGCTATGTCAGTGGGAAAGCGAGCTATAGAACCATCAGAATGAATGAGAGGGGGAAAGCTTAAATTGTAGAAGTGTTTGAAGAGGATTTTGAATACGGACCAGAAACATTTATTGTTAAATTGAAAATATATTGATGTTGTGTGTGAGGTGTGTATTAGATGCTCCTTAAGAAAGGTTAGGAGGAGGTGTAGATGGGAGCAGGTAGAAGGAGAAGTCTGTAATGATGATGATGGTTTAGGTTAAGGTTGGGGTGTTGGCAGTGATGTTGTTGTTGGAGGGATGGGTAGATTGTGGAGATGGGATGTGGATGATGTAGGGGTGAATTTGGTGTTGGGTATTTAGAGCAATTTGAGAAGATACAAGCATTTTGCATAGTCTTTCATATTAGCAAGAGTTGTACAAGTAAAGCGGGTCCAGAGTCTACATGACTAGTAGAAAACCGAGTCTTTAGTGTGTCATCCTGGTGGCTGGCATAGAGCATGTTTGACACGTAAATTTATAGATGGCTTCTGAACTGCTCTCAACGTCTCCAGTTAGAGGGAATCTTCGAGAATGACCATTTCATAATGTAGGCGAAATTGTGTGGTACGTATTGTGTTAAGAGTTGAGGTAAAATCACCCAAGTGATGGAAGCCCCTCCCAGGTTCCCATGACCTGTTAGGGGTATGAGTTGGTTGTGGCAGTTTGGCTTCTTTAGCTGTTCCCCTTCCGATTTGCAGCTCTGGAGAATAGACCCATGGCACAGACTTTGCCTCTGTACGTCCATTTCTATGTTTGTGATAACTTTTGTTTGCAGTGTTATGCATAATCAGTACATGCTGCTTATAAAATATATGTAAGAACATAATGATTATAACTACAATTATTAATTTTAAGGAAATATAAACATATAAGTGAGCTGATTTAGTACATCACTATCCAGGTACATTTGGAGTTGCATCATTTTGAGATGTTGCATTGATAATATATTGAGCATTTACTGCTTTCTTACTTCTAATTTCTGGTTTGCTTAAGGTATGGCATCCACCCCTAGTGTGTCCCACCAGACAAAACCTCACTGATTTTAAGTATATATTCATCACTGATTATGTTACCTTGTAAATCGTTGTGTGAACTGAATACATGACTTTTCAGCTTCTTTTGAAATCTACTGTAATTTTACATTGTTTTATATTTTCAAGCAGCTTATTACATACTCTAGGTGTACAATGAGTAAGAGCTCTAGTACCAATTTCTTCATATGCCCTTCTCTCATTAAGCTTGTGTACTACATATGCATAGCAAGCAGAAACTCCAGTCACCGGATCGGATCATTGAAGTTTATTTCTTAGTTACTCTGGTTTTCCAGTATTTAGAGCCACATATATAAGGACACATATCTTGAAAACACTTTGCTTCAATTAGTAACAAATGTAGATCAATAAGTGACAAGCCAACTATCAATCTAGTGACTCTATTGAACACTATTTGCATTTTCTTTAACTGATAAGCAGGAAAATTGTAATATAATGTATTACAGTTATCATGCCTACTGATAACATAATTATAGTGTAACTTTTTAATAGAACTTTCCTCAATATATTCCTTGATGAAAGTTATATTCCTCAGGCTGAAGTTGATATTTTCCACAACTTATTGAACTTGCTCATTTACCGTTACATTTTGTCAATAATATATCCTAGGTCTTTTACTGATTTTTACTGACTGATATCGACAACATTTGTATGAATTGATTTAAAATAACTGCATTTGTTTATGCTTTATCAAGTGCCTATCAATATATATTCCGCTTTCCTTTCATTGAACTTCAATTTTTTTCATGTCCATCCACCTTTTCACATCACTTAAAATACTATTTATAGTCCTCACTGTTTGTTCAATGTTATTGTAGAGCTAAATAGAACTGTGTGTCATCAACAAACATCTTAAATTCAACATTGTATTCCCGTAAGCTCCATGACAGCTCAATTGTATATATAGTAAACAGAGTAGGACCCAACTCTCCTGCGGAACACCTTTATTGAGTCTTCTACTGGTTGATTTGATGCCATACATTGATACGTAGTAAGTTCTACCAGTCAGATAGTTTCTAAACCATTCCAGGACTGCATCATTTATGCTAATCCTTACTAAGTCAATTATCCATTGTTTATGCTCCACAGTATAAATACCAGCGCTCAAGTCTAAGAGGATCAAAATACCAAACTTTCAGTTATTTTCTCTTTGATTTTCTAAGAGATGTGTTGCTGCCACCCATGGCGGTAGAGAAAGAGAGAGAGAGAGAGAGAGAGAGAGAGAGAGAGAGAGAGAGAGAGAGAGAGAGAGAGAGAGAGAGAGAGAGAGAGCAGCAACACACACATGTATGTGTGTACATGCAGAGAGAGAGAGAGAGAGAGAGAGAGAGAGAGAGAGAGAGAGAGAGAGAGAGAGAGAGAGAGAGAGAGAGAGAGAGAGGTGCCACGGAGTGTCAGGAAAGACACTACAGGCCCTTGTTCTTGCTTAGTAGGCAAAAGGCATATACTGCCATACACCATGAGAGGATAGGCAGACAGAGTTAGACTGGATTCGAGAGCAGACATAATATTCAGCGGATTCATTTTGGGCCTCAATTACGTAAGTTATGAGAAGCTAACTGCATTAACCTGTAATAATTAACAATTAGCATAAAATGATAAATAGAGAGTAAGGATGATGACATTAACTAAATACACTTGTGTGATGTAGAATTGTATAATGTATTCAGTGATTAATAGTTGTTGTTTTATGGCTTCTAGGCAAACCGTACCTATAAAGACAAGTCGGCGTATGGCACCGCCAGCTACCTGCGCTTCATTGACACTGAGGACAGGGTAAGCATGTCCTTCGTTCTCAGTAAGACACTTTTAGCTCCTTTGAAGGGAATGAGTATACCTAGGTTGGAGCTGCGTGCCACCAAGCTAGCCGCCGAAGTACCCGCCATCATCACCGACGAGCTAGAGGTCAAGCTTGACGACGTCGTGTATTGAACGGACAGTATGCTCATGCTGCAGTACATCAGCAGTCCTAGCAGGCATTTCAAGACCTACGTTGCTAACAGGGTGGCAGCAATACAGCGTCTGGCACCGATCTGACAATGGCGTCACGTGCCCTTGGCACATAACCCAGCAGACGACGTATTGCGGGGGCTTTCAAGCCATGCCATGATGGTGAGGAGCAGGTGGACCAGTGGGTCTGACTTCCTAGGCTACCCAAGGAAGCATTGGCCTTCGGAAAACACTCTGCCAACAGGAGACACTGAAGAAATGGAGCTGCGACCGCCCTTATTACTGACATCATTGGTAACTGAGACTCCACCGTTGGCTTCTCAACGCCTCTGGAGCCAGTTCTCAAGCTGGGACACATTACTGAGATCAGTGGCCTGTCTATGGAGGTTCATTGGGTGGCGCTTTCCCAGGCTGGCCTCTCTGGTGAACAATCATAGCTACATCTCCGTGGACGAGTTACACATGGCTGAACATTGGGTTATTAAGGCCGTGAAAAAGGAAAGTTATGGGGAGGCAGTCACGGCTCTCCGAAGTGGCAAGCCACTCACGAAGACCTGAGGGATATTCTTCTTGGAGCCACACCTGGATTCGAAAGGTTTAGTACAAGTGGGTGGTCGCCTACGTAAAGCCGTGGTGACACAGGACATACGTAGCCCAATTCTCCTCCCTAAGGACTATCCAGTTACTACCCTCATCATCCGACGCATCCACCAGGTAAATGCAGGACACATGGGGAGGGAGCACACAATCGCCTCGCTGAGAGAGAAGTGCTGGGTCCCACAGGTGCGGCGACTGGTAGAAAGGTTGCTGAGACAGTGCGTCTCATGCAGTAGGTAAAATGGGCAGCCGCGACCACGAGACAGGCAGATCTTCCAGATGATAGAGTGGCATATGGACGACCCCCCTTTGAAGCCACATGACTCGACTGCTTTGGCCACTACCTGGTTACCATGGAACGTCGACGCAATAAGAGATGGGGCTGCCTCTTTATGTGCCTTTGCACCAGGCCGGTCCACCTGGAGACACTTACCAGGCTAGATACTGCAGACCTACTCTTGGCTATCTCTCGGTTCACGTGCAGAAGGGGCGCCACGCCACGGCTGTTGCGATCGGATAATGGCACCAACATGGTACAGGTGTGCAAGGATCTCAAAAAGGCTGTGAAGTCCTGGGAGGCCAACCGAGTGTTCCTAACAAGGCTGGCCGAGTGGGACATACGGTAGATTTTCAATGCCCCCGGGGCTCCACAAGTTGCAATGTCTGAGAGCGACAAATTTGCACTGTGATAAAAGTGCTCTATACTCTGATTGGAAATCAGGTGTTGGATGACGTCGCCTGCAAGCCTTATTTTGTGAGGTGGAGCGGATTGTCAATAATAAACCATTAACCATGGCTTCACAGGAGCCAGAGGATGAGACGGTGCTTACGCCTGCTCACGCTCTATATGCCAGAGGGGATCCCGGCCCTTTCCCGGGAGTATGGACTGCTGAAGATTGCATCCGACGCCAATGGCGGCATGCACAGCTGCTGGCTGATCAGTTCTGGAAGAGGTGGTTGAGGAAATATCTACCGAGTTTGAGGAGCAGACAAAGGAACGTCTGGGGGAGTCCATATATATCCGTTGGTGATGTGGTTCTCTTCATGGATTTTCCCACCCCTAGGAATCAGTGGCCACTATCTAGGGTTGTGAAAGTCTTCCGCAATGATGATGGGATTGTTCGTCGGGTACGGGTCAGGACGCAGAAGGGGACACTGGTGCGAGCACCGATTCATCTATGCTTACTGGAGGGAGTGCTCATTCCAGAGACGTAATATGCCCACGTGGGGCTTGGTTTCGACAGCCACTGCTGCTCGACGGGGGGAGTATTACTGCCACCCATGGCGGTAGAGAGAGAGAGAGAGAGAGAGAGAGAGAGAGAGAGAGAGAGAGAGAGAGAGAGAGAGAGAGAGAGAGAGAGGCAGCAGCACACACATGTATGTGTGTACATGCAGAGAGAGAGAGAGAGAGAGAGAGAGAGAGAGAGAGAGAGAGAGAGAGAGAGAGGTGCCACGGAGTGTCAGGAAAGACACCACAGGCCCTTGTTCTTGTTTGGTAAGCATAAGCCATTCACTGCCATACACCATGAGAGGATAGGCAGACAGAGACTGACTGGATTCAAGACAAGACATAATATTCAGAGAATTGATTCTGGGCCTCAATTACGTAAGTTATGAGAAGCTAACTGCATTAACCTGTAGTAATTAACATGTAGCATAAAATGATAAATAGAGAGTAAGGATGATGACATTAATTAAATACCCTTGTGTGATGTAGTATTGCATAATGTATTCAGTGATTAATAGTTGTTGTTTTATGGCTTCTAGGCAAACCGTACCTATAAAGACGAGTCTGCGATATGGCCCTTTCCTTTATAACCTACCAATAAACTTGACTGCCTTAAAGATGTCAACAGGATGACTACTGCTTTTGGTCCTGCAACCCTGATCAGGTCGCCCTAAAAGTTGCTGAGATCATAACATCGGGAATGGTGGTGTTCATCCCATCCTCTATGAAAACTTTTTCTTCCCTTAATCCTTGATTTGATCGTGACTGCTCCATGGCTATTTAGGCCAAGAATCGGACACACCATTCGTATCAGGCCTCTCCTTTTTATTTAACTTGCTTCATTTTTATTTCAGCTAGGAATCGCTGTGCTGCTCAGATTTGAAGGTCTAAAGTTTCCTTAATAAGAAGGAACTTTTATGACCTTAACTCCTTTCCCACTGACAAATGCTTTTGATCCTTAGCCAAAACCTCTCCAAAAACTTCTGTAACTCAAGCTATCTCCTGCTCATTCATTCTGATGGTTCTATAGCTTTCACTGCCACTGACAAAGCCACTCTCTTTAGCTCTGTATTTTTCTGCCAACTCTTCTGTAAACAATTCTAGCGCACCTGCACCTCAATCTTTACTCCCTCTCTAACCCTATGCCCTCCCTTATCATTTCTTCAAACAAAGTTCATAAGGCTCTTCGCTCGCTAAAGACAAACAAAGTTTCTGGTCCTGATGGTATCCCTGTAAGGTTTCTTAAGGAGTTTGCAGATGAATTGGCTCCTGTGATTTGCCATCTTTTTTGCCTCATTCTTTCAACCAGTATCTATCCTTCATCTTGGAAACATGCTCTAGTACAACCTTTTCCTAAGAATGTTGACCGCTCTATTCTTTCAAACTACCGACCTATTGCCCTAACCTCTTCTATCACTAAATTTTCGAAACTTTGCTCAATGCTCACTTTTTGAAATGCCTTGAATCTAACCCCCTTATCACCAATAACCAGTACGGTTACCACAAGGCAAGATCCACTGGTGACCTCCTGTCCCATCTTACTCATGTATGGACATCTTCTCTGAGGAACTATGGGGAATCCATCATCATTGCCCTTGATATCTCTAAGGCTTTTGACAGAGTTTGGCACAAGGCTCTTTTGGCCAAACTCCCTGCTTATGGCTATACCCATTCTCTCTGTTCTCTGATTTCCAGTTTTCTTCTGACCGTTTTATATCTGTGGTTGTTGCTAGTGCAACATCTAACCCTTTCCCTGCTACAAGTGGTGTTCTAAAGGGCTCTGTTGTTTCACCTACTCTGTTCCTTCTCTTCATCAACAATCTTCTTCAGTACCATCCTTCTCTCCTCTTTACGCCTTTGCCGATGATTCTACACTTAATTTTTCCTCTGCCTTTTCTTCACAACCTTCATCTGCTACTCGTAATCAGTCTTGCATTACTCTTTCTTCTACTCTAAACTCCGATTTGCAGAGTCTATCTGAGTAGGGCACCCAAAATTTTAATGCCTCCAAGACACAGTTTTTGGCTATCTCTATCTTCTCCCCCTGATAGCCCTATTGTCTTCGAAACTAACAAAATATATCCTCTTAATTCTATTAATATATGAGGAATCCAGATAATCTCTAACTTGTTTTGGAGAAATCACACAATCTAAATTTCTAAATCTGCATCCAAAAAATTGAGCGTTCTAATCGTTTACGTCTTTACTTTTTCTCTTTACAGTGAATCTAAGGCAGTCAGACTCATTAATGACCATTCTCTTACTTTTAATCTGGATTCTCTTTCTCTTTGCCGTACGGTATCATCCCTATCTCTTTTCTATCTTTGCTTCTTCCATCGCTGTTCTGATGAGTTGACGAGTTGCATCTCTCCCCCACCGCCGAGGCCACGTAATGCTCACCAAGCGGCCTCGTATCAAAGGTACTGTGTGCAGATTTGTAGCTCGCAGATTGGTCGGGGTAGTGACTGCTTCTTTCCATCTACTTCCAGACTCTGGAACTTCTTCCCTTTCTGTTTCTCCTAATTCTTATAACTTGTCTTCCTTCAAAAAGCGGATCTAGCATCATCTCAGGGCCTAATCCTGCCATATCTCTGGTTCTCAGTACTTCTGTTATTGTTTCATCCTGTCTTTTTCCTATAGTGTATCATTACCTCAACTCTGCCTGGTCCTTAGCCTTTTACTTTTTCTTTGTCTTAAAGATTTCTTCGTGTCCAGGTCTTTATTGAATGGTATCTCACTCATAATAAAAAAAATAATTATATCACTTATTATGGCACATAAAGCAGTCTCAGTTGAATGATGTTTCCTATAGGTTGATTGATTTCCAGGAATCACCTTTATTTTCGCCAAGTAATTTATTAATTGTATATACACAGCAATTTCTGTAACCTTAAATAGAAATGACAAATTAGATTTTGGTATTTATGACTAAGCTTTGATGTTCAAGACCACTCTTCAAAGTTGGCTTTACACAGGCATATTTTTCACTATGTGAGAAAATCCCGCTGTATAGGTTAAGACTGGTAATCCTATGGTACACATAAGGCAATTCTTTTTTAAATTATTTGCTCTCATCAGATCATATATAGGACTGGATCACTTTAACGGTATGTTAGTTTAACCTTTAATAAGATACTTTTCATTTCTTTCCAAACTAGCTTTGCTCAGATTCACTTAGTGTACTAAATGGCAAGTCAGGGAAAACTAGTTCCTTGTCGACTTCACACTTCAGTTATATTATTATAAATATTCAATATTTTCTCCTCATAGTGTTCTGAAAACCACTCAGCCAAAACTATATTAGTGTCGTCTTCAGGGAGGATTTCTGTTTTTGCTTGCTAAGAAGTGTATTGAACAAAAAATAAAACTTTGAGATGTTTGTTCCTACTTCTTCTGTTTTTCTTTTGTAAAATTTAATTTCTGATTAACCAGTTCACTTCATTTTCTATCCTGACACATTTTGTTCCCAAAGGTAAATTGTTTTTCTTCTCCTGCCCTTTTTTTTCAGCAGATTTTCTCTTCCTTCTTCCTGGCCCTTGCAATATCAGAGCTATACCATGGATATCTCTCTTTTTCAATTATGTATTTCTATACTACTGGGCACATTTTATCATATTCTTCTCTAAATGCTTCATTATATATGAATGGTAAACAGTTTATGCAATTCTCATTTCTGATACAACCCTGTTGGACATCTCTTTGACACAAGCACATCTGAAGACTTCTAAAATTGAATATGATTGTTTCATATTCAATTAACGTGAACTGTTCAAACAAGATTTTCTTTAAATGTATTTTTTTTTCTTAACGCAATATGTACGCCCTACTTTTATTTTAAACATGATAAGTTTATGATAGTATGGCAAATAATAATCAGATTCCACTACAATATTCACCATTACATCATCATTGTTTTCACATAGAACCAAATCAAGTTCAGTATATGATTCGATCACGACGTATTCTTATCAATCACATTTTTTATAATTATAACTGTCTATAATCTCAGAAAACACTTCTGAATGCTGATTTTCTGAGTAATCCATCCATATACTGAAGTCCCCAGACACATATAGCTTATTCTTTTCATTCATTACTATATTCATTAGTGAACTGAAATCATCAGTAAAACTAGCAAAGGACCCTCTATCTGAAGGTTTGTAAATCACAACAAATTTATATAGTTTGTTCCCATAAGTAAATTCAATTACTAAATGCTAAAAGAACACCATATCTGCGACTGTTACACAGTTTAATTTTGGTAAATCTCTTTGATGGGCATATGACTACATCTCCTCCAGCTCTTTCTTTTCTATCCACATGACATAATGTATGTGAAATCGGAGTAAATTCGTTTATTTTCGAAACATTTCTTTTTTAACCACGTTTCAATTAATATTAGCATATCTAACTAAAGTTCATTTATCAATTCTCTAATTTCAGTTGTGTTATTCGACACAAATTGTATGTTTATCAACGTACAGTTTACAAGATTATTAGATGACGTGGTTCGTATTATTGCTAATTTTCCACAGTTCAGTTTCATACATCGGGAAGGTCCTATCAAGCGTTGCATGCTAAATGTCTGAAGTACTTCCTCGGAGCACACAGTTTGTACACTTCTTTTCACCTACATTACATGTTGTTGTTAGATACCCATTTGAACATTTTCCACAACTAGGATCTTTTCCCTCTGCTTTTTCTTCGCATTTTTCTTCTTTATGTCTGTACTTCTGATAATAATGACACGGTGACATGATAACTGCTGTCCACTTTGCGTCTGCATGATTCCACGTAGATGTAGTCACCATTTTCATATATGCTTTTTCTTTCCTCAGGTGAAGATCTGTGCGTCACATGTTTCAATCCATTCTTCGCAGGCCTCATCCGGTCGACTCTCAAGTTATCATTATCATTAATTACGCTCTGCAGATATTCATTTTTTTTTACAATAGTTTAAACTATTTCTTCCTCCATCATCATATCCATTCGAGATTGGTTTCTCTACATATGTGATCATGATTTTAGAGGAAAAAGAGTTTTCTATTTTAGTTATAGTATTTAACCTGTCTTCATCATCTAAAATTTTCTTTGCTTTCTCCATGTTCTCTTTAGTTGGAAAATTCATAACGAATGAACAGCTACTTGTTGTCATAAATCTACCATTTGATAGGCCATTTTTTATGTGATTATTTTGGTTTTCAACAATTTTCCCATGTTTTGGCTGAAGAGTCGGTATAGTGTTCACTACATTGGTTATGCTTCTGGTCCGGTTTTATTTGCATAAGACTTTAATGTTTTTTCTTACTCTCGTGCTGAAGGTCATCAATCCCAGTTACCAAATTCCTGACTAAAAATTTAATAATATAGAATTGTGTTTACCTTGTGAATTAAGATAGAACTTGTACTTACGAGGGACTATTAAATATGAAATCCATGTGTTATAAATAAGTTTACCACATCATTCTGCATAAGTTAGCAAAGTGATACCCCAAAAATATTCCTAGACCATTAAAGCTCAAGAATAAGTCCCATGAATACAAATACTTTCACATCACATCTGTACATACAGTATATCCTAATATGCAGTATTTCAGTACGAGGATACAATATTCTAATAATAACAAGAGTGATGTGGAACAGAAATAAAATGTCTGTCTGCTCCTCTGGAACAGATAATATATCAATGACTTTGGTAAAATTAATTGCATATTTTTTTTTATATCTCACAATGAGTCCCCATTTGGGAGTGGACACAGATGGATTGGAAGCCAGAAAATTAAGACTGGATGCCCTTCATCTCGTCCAGCCATGGGATTGAAAGCGGGTCCGTCATCTCCCGAGTCGAGCATTCAACTCCTAAGCTGCGGCAAAGTCATAAGATAGCATTTTGACAACTTTAATCTAAAAAGAAGAAAACAGCACTCTAATGAAAGTACTGAAAAACAAAAAATGACAGCTAGTTCAGCAAACAACTTAATGCAGTATTACACTAACATGTTCTCTCCAGTGGAACAATAGCATTTTCCAATAGGTCAACAAAAACACTAATGTAGACTAATGATATAAGAAAAAACAAAAACATACCCACCTACTGAAATAATATAATACCAAATCAGGCTAAGCAAAATTTAGAACATATTGAACTAAAGCATCATGAAAGACCTTCAATATATGTCAGAAATACCATACATTAAGAAAGTATATGAAACTGCAAGTTTTACTGGGCAAATATTTCCAAGATAATCAAAAACTTCAGCTATATATGTTAGCATGATATTGCGTGTCTGGTATCTCTACTTCTACATATCAATTGCAGCATGTCAGTTTCTGTTTTCAAACAAAGGTTAACAAAACATGGTTTTTAGAAATATAATCATCTATGTGTGACCAAATATGACAGTGCAATGCATAGGAGTGCTTAGATAAGAAAAATGATACAGAATGATATTACGCTGGATAGAAACAGTCAAAAGTAATACAAACTGTTACATAATTCACATACATAATTTACAATTTTGTAACTGTCCTTCTTAAATTTAAAACATATGAGCATTTACCACATTTAAAGTTCACAAAATACTGCAATAATTGAACAGAACATGCAAAGCAAACCTTGTAAACCGTACTTTTAATATGAAAATATTTAGCATCAAATATTGCAGTATATGTCAATATTGAAAAATTTATATGTGAGAGCTTCACAGTGTGACTGTATTAAGTAATTAATGAGGTACGCTTGTAGATATTTCATATCAACTCCAACAAATAAGCAGAAACTAATTTCATTGTAGGGATCTCTCTCTATTTCATAATCAGAGCCCTTCTTCTAAGGACTTCTTTTTTCATATAAAATTACAATTATATAATGCTTTCAAGAGAAGCTATCCCTTGTTGTTGATTAACACATTAACTTTTCAGTAATAGCTTGATAGTCAAGGAAGTAAGTCCAGTATATGCTGTGTTTTACGTGTCATATCCTGAAATACAGGGGTCCTCGACTTACTTCAGAGTTCTGTTCCTGAAATGAGATGTACCCAAATTTCAATGTATATCGGAACACACCTAAATAACACCTATGCTAATGCAATAATCTAGTTTCTCCCTTTTCCATCCATTTCACTATCTCTAATTACACTTCCATGGTGATGGCTTTCCTTTACTTTGCAGAAATGCCATAAGAAGAATCTGCTTTACACTTGCGAGACATAATACAGTCCAAATATTAGCAAAAAAGAAGCAAAATAATTTATGGGAGATGCGTTGAGTTACTAAGCATCGTAACTCAAAGACAGTGTAAACCGAGGACCCCCTACAAGGCAATCTCTGAAACACAAAGTCCTCTAAAACATTTGTTTTATTTTAAAACAGTAAGACCAAACAAATTCGGAGGCCAGTATCATCTCTCCTTGCTATAACCCTATGTGTTGCAACAGTCACAGGAGATTTGATCTTCTCTGACGAGGGTCGATCAGCTATATTCCAGAAGGCATCCAGTAAATGCAACCTGTAAACAAAAAAGTCATATAATTATATTTTGGTCATCAGGGTGACAATTATTTAAGCATTTAAATTTTAAACAATATGACCTCAAACTTTAGAATTGGTTTCAGTATCGTTTCCATTAGCTAACAGCATATTAAAATTAAGTCATTGGTTGCTATTGGACATTTTTTAAAAGTTTCTGTGAATATCCTCACCATGTTATTACCTTTGCAATGCAAATAAAAAGGTACTGTGAAATTATCTATCTATCTATCCTTATTCCTTTTATCAGTTTTTCTGTCTAGAGCAAGATGATAATATTTGCGAATGAGAGCAATGTTATCCCTCCACTTTCCTATCACTTTAAGTCAGTTCTCAAAACAGAAATTCCTTAAGCCTTTTTCCTGATTACTTGCTTACCGTTTCTGGTGACATACTCAAGAATATGATTTGGGAGGGACAAGGAGATAACAGATGCCTCTATTGTTCCTTCTGTTTCCTTGAGCCCGTGGTCCATTTTGATTCTATATTTAAATTACTCTACTTATCACAAAAGAAAATATCAGAGTAGAAGTTTAGGCAACCTATCCAAAAAAACAGCACATGGCATACACTGGTAGGACACATTTTCTCCTAACATTAGGATAGCATATATTAAGAAAATAGAAAATATTATGCGTGATATTAGCTAATTTAAGCACTTTGCAAACAGCATACCTTTGAAATTCAAAACAACATTCATAGAATACCTCATAAAACTCTACACCGACAATTCCCAATAACTGATTATATGGTGGAAAGTTTGAAGAGTATCAGCAAGTAAAAAAAAAAGTTTTTGAAACACAGCAAAAATATTTAGCTAAGTCACGTTATGATTAGCTTAAACTGTGAACAGAACTCTTATCTTTGGTTGTGGGAGGGGAGACAAAAATATCTCGTTCATATGCTCTGTCTCAATATCATATACCAAACGGACATTCCCTTCGTGTTATAAGTCAACTGAAAGGGAATGGAGAGCAGGGGAAGGTCACTGCTGCCATCTTGAACTTTTTTCTTGTCACAAAACAACTGGCAGAGAGGGCTTTGGTATCTCAGTTGTTGTTTTTTTTTATACAGTTGTGAACCCCATGCTTGCTTAACAAATAGAAGGTATCATGTTATAGAAAATATTAATTAACAATATTGGTAACAAACAGTCTACTAGCTCGATGAAACACACAATATAGAAAACGCACCATAAGACAGTGAGAGAATGCATACAGATGGCAAATAATCTATTAGAAGGTACAATGACAGCCTGCTGTTGCCTCATTTCTTGTGCAAGAGTTCCGGATAATATGCTGGCTTTAGGGAGACATGATTTAGCACTGACAATGACTTCATTTTGTTCACTATATACATCATGCATATGTGTGTGTACAACTTCTAACATTTAGAGAAAGAATTATCCCTTCTATCAGTGGAAACTATTAATTGTTCCAGTGGTGTTCCTCAGGGCTCTGTTGTTTCACCTACTCTGTTCATTCTCTTCATCAACGCTCTTCTTCGGTCCTCATCTTCCTCTCTTCTTTATGCCTTTGCTGATGATTCTACCCTTCATTTTTCTCTGCCTTTTTTTCAAAACCTTCATCTGGTATTCGTAATCAGTCTGGTATCACTCTTTCTTCTACTCTCAACTCCGATTTGCAGAGTGCATCTGAGTGGAATACCCAAAATTTTGTTAAACTTTATGCCTCCAAAACACAGTTTCTGGCTATCTCTTTATCTTCTTCTCCCCCTGATAACCCTATTGTCTTCGAAACTAACGAAATTTACCCTCATAATTCTGTTAATGTAATAGGAATCCATATAGCCTCTAACTTGTCTTGGAGGAATCACATAATCCAAATTTCTAAATCTGCATCCAAAAAATTGATCGTTCGGTTTCGTTTTCGTCGTTAGTTTTCCTCTTTACAGTTACTTAAAATTTATAAAGGTTTTATCTTCCCCTGCTTGAAATACTGCTCGCACATCTGGGGTGCTCCTTCTTATATTTATCTCCTTGATAGGATTGAATCTAAGGCAGTAAAACTCATTAATGACCTTTCTTTTACTTCTAATCTGAATTTTCTTTCTCTCTGCTGTAAAGTCTCATCCCTTTATCTTTTCTATCGGTGCTACTTCTATCACTGCTCTGATGAGTTGGAGGGTTGCATCCCTCCCCCACTGCCAATGCCGTGTGACACACGCCAAGCAGCCTCATCTCACAGGTACTGAGTGGATATATGTATGTCACGGATTGGTCGGTGCAGAGACTGTTTCCTCCCATCTACCTCCAGACTCTGGAACTATCTTTCTCCTTCTCTCTTTCTTAATTCTTATAACCTATATTGTTTCAAAAGCGGATCTATCGTCATCTCAGGCCCTAATCCTGCCATATCTCTAGCTCCTTAGTACTCTGCCTTGTCCTTAGCCTTTTCTTTCCCATCGTCTTAGTGTTTTCTTTGTGCCAGGACCTTTATTGATCAGGACAGTTTTTCTTGCCTGTCCCGGTGTCACACTCATTAAAAAAAAAATCTATATTTTACAATTTCTTACTAAGTAAAGAAGCGGAATACCATGATATAAACTGAAAGAATGCTAGACTGAATACTTGGCTGAAGAAGCTTTAATACATATCGAACAAAGTAGAAAAGGCAAGATATTTAAAAAAAAAATCGTAAGGAAATAAATACATGATACCTATGCTAGAAATGCTGTACCTTTTAGTTCCTATAATGCCGCCCTTTTTTCCCAAGCAGATTTCAGAAGTGGATTTTCTTCTCCCAGAACCAGGCACCGATGCCGATGAGGAGGGATCATATCCTCATTTGAGGAAGAAGCTTTAATAACAATGATGCGGGAGGAGGCAACAGAGGGCAGAAAGTCAAAGTCTGTATTAAATTAATACTGACTTTATTTTATAACTCAAATATCAATGATATTGCTATGTATTGCTATCTCATATACCTTACCCTAGGAAGTTTAAATATGTATAGCTTTAAAAATTTTCAGTTAAGTAGTAGCTTTTCTTTGTAATATTCATAATGAACCTAGTAAAAAAGAAAAAAAGTAAAATCAACAGCCGACAATTCTAATTTTGCATTCCATTCTACTATTCCATTCCACTGCATAACTAGAATACTACTATCATATTCTCTGTATACTTGAATAGGTGAGTATATGAGATGGGAGACTAGTACAATGACTACCTTTACCTTAAAAAATTTAGCATACCTTTAATTGACAATGCAAGATGGGCATTTTTGCTTTAACTGAAGTCTAAGTTGATAAACTAGTACTTTCAAGTAATAATACAGTTTCTCATACGGTGCACCCGGGCGCAATGGTGCGCTCTGAGAGGTATTAAAGTGCGCTCCACCTTACTGGAATTGTAATTTATGAGTTCTTTTTATATTTAAAAGCTCTGTAATCTAAACACCTAGACTCTAAGCACGTGTTTCCATGTTTGAGTAAATTCTTTGTCATTTGATATATTAAAACGGATGCTAAATTTCTGAATCTTTAAGAAGGTATGGATAATCATTCCATTTCCCAGTCTCAAGGGATTTAAATCAGTCATTTTTGCTGTCTCTGAAAATATAGCAAATTCTTTATTAATCATTCAAATGGCAACTGGCTAGCTATATTTCTTTGGGAATGCTTAACCAGAAATGACAATCATTAAAGGTAATTTTCTTAAACTTACAGGTGCGTTTTTTCCTCATGAAAACCTTTCCCATACGTCTGATGTAATTGTTTTATGCAATGTAAAGTTCATAATTAAATTAAAACTCCACATTTTCAAATATTTCATGCTACGTACAGGAGGTCCTCGATTTATGTCAGAGTTCCGTTCCTGAAACGGGATGTAACCCAAATTTCAGTATAAATCAGAACACACCTAAATAAACACCTACATCACCCACCTATGCTGATGCAGTAGTAAAGTTTTCCCTTTTCCATGCATTTCACTATCTCTAATTTTACTTCCAAAGTGATGGCCTTCTTTTTTTTAGAAGCACTGCCATAAGAAGAATCTGCATTTTGTTTGGGAGCCATAATGCAGGACAAAAATGGTCAAAAAAGAATAGAAATAATTTATGAGAGATGCATTGTAACCACAAAACATCATAACTCGGGGACATCGTAAACCGATGACCCCCTGTACCCAATTATGAATAATTTTTTTAAAAGAATAATACTATTCTATAGTACTGATAATTGAGTTTTCATATGAAATGTGTTAACAAACATGCTAAGTGGTCCTTTGAATAAATCATAAATTTATTTCTCATTGCAAAAATTAAAAAAATTTTATCTGTGGTTAAAATATACTTTTCATTTGACATATGTTTATTTACAATGAAACACATTTAAATGAAATTAGGAGGATATTAAAAATTTCATAAGTCAACAATTTTTTTATTAATAGAATTATTCATGTAATATCTGTCCAATATATACAATTACACAAAAAAATAAGCACATATGTGGGTGTTATATATATATATATATATATATATATATATATATATATATATATATATATATATATATATATATATATATATATATATATATATATATATATATATATATATATATATATATATATATATATATATATATATATATATATGTGTGTGATTACCTAATTGTGATTACCTAATTGTGTTTACGGGAAAGAGCCCAAAGCTCGTATCTTCCCGTCTCCTGATCGGTTCCATTTTTAGACTTAGTGATACTTATCATACCTGTCCTTAAAACTATGGATTGAGGTAGCATTAACTACCTCCTCGCTTAGCGAATTCCAATTATCAACTACTCTTACACTGAAAAAGTATTTCCTTACATCCTGCAAACAAGTTTTCTTCCGAAGCTTCAAACTATGACCTCTAGTTCTAGAGCCAGCCATATCGAAATATCGATCCCTATCCACTCTATCATAACCATGAAGGAATTTAAAGACTGTCACCATATCCCCCCTTACTCTTCTAGCTTCGAGTGATGGCAAGTCTAATTCCCTCAGCCTCTCATCATAACCGAGATTGCGTATTTCTGGCACCAGTTTCGTGGCATGTCTTTGAACTTTTTCAAGCTTAGCTATGTGCTTTTTCAAGTGCGGATTCCAAAAGGGGGCTGCATATTCGAGTTTTGGCCTCACATAGGTTACATAAATATTTCTGAACATTTCCTTGTCCATGTGCCTGAAGGCTACCCTTACATTTGATAAGAATGCATATGCTGCCCTTACTACGCCATTTATATGTATTTCTGGAGACAAATCTGCCAATATGTTTACTCCTAGATCTCTCTCATTTTCTGTCTCCTGAAGTTGTACTCCAGCCACCGAGTAGTCAAGCTTGGGCCTTCTTGCACTTGTACCCATTCTCATTACCTTACATTTTGAGGTATTGAATTTCATTAGCCACTTTTCTGACCACTCATGCAGATTATTTAGATCCTCCTGAAGTTCTCTACCATTGTTCTCGTTTTTTACTTTCTTCACAATCTTTGCATCATCTGCAAACATATTCATGAATGAATTTACAGACTCTGGTAGGTCATTTACATATACAAGGAACAAAAGTGGCCCTAAAACTGAACCCTGTGGAACTCCACTACTAACTCTTCTCCATTCAGACACTGAGTGTCTTACTCTAACCCTCTGTTCCCTTCCTTCTAAGTAAGTTTTTATCCATTCCAAGACATTTCCACCTATTCTAGCCATTGATTGCAGCTTCCTAATAAGTCTCCCATGTGGAACAGTGTCAAACGCTTTCTGGAAGTCTAGGAATATGCAATCTGCCCAGCCCTCTCTTTCCTGTAAGATTTGGCTTACCTCATCATAAAATTCTAATAAGTTTGTTACTGTTGATCTTCCTTCTCTGAAGCCATGTTGCCTCACTGACAAAAAGTTGAAGGATTCCAAGTGAAGAGAGATATGTTTCCTTAGTAGTTTCTCCATAACTTTGCAAACTATGCTGGTCAAGGAAACTGGTCTATAGTTCAGAGCCGTATCCCTCCTTCCCTTTTTGAAGATAGGTATCACATTTGCTTGTTTCCAGCATCTTGGAATCTCCCCCGACTCCAATGACTCCTTAAATATGATACTTAGTGCCACTGATATTGTGTTTGCGCATTTTTTAAGCACATGAGGGGATATGTCATCAGGACCTGTAGCTTTATGAACATCTAAATCCATCAGCGCTTTGCATACCTCTGTGGCTGTAAGGTTGATGTTCTCTAATACCGGCCCTTGAGCTTCTATCACTGCAATCTGAGGGGGTGGGGTATTTTCTACTGTAAATACTGACTGAAACTCCTTGTTCAATTCTTTGCAGATCTCTTCGTCCGTCTCAGTGATGCTTCCATCCGCTCTCTTTAGCCTTAAAACCTGTTCTTTTACCTTCAGTTTTCCTCTGATAAAGCTGTGGAAAAGCTTGGGATTTTCTTTCGCCTTCCTGGTGATGTCCCTCTCATAATCTTTCTCTGCCTCTCTCCTTTTACTTAGGTAGTCATTTCTTGCTCTTTTGTAGGTTTGCCAGGCATTTATGTTTTTTCTCCTCCTATACCTTTTCCAGCATTTGTCTCTCCACTCCTTAGCTCTTTTACACCCATTATCGAACCATTTCTCTCTGGCATGAATTACACCTACTTTGGTGACAGGTATGCAGCAATCTACAATCTTCCCATATTTCTCACAAAAGATGTCATACATTTCTTGTACAGATTTGTTGCAAAATAAGGTTCTCCAGTCAATAACTGCAAAAAGCTCATTCATTTTGATGTAATCTCCTTTCTGATAGTTCCTCCTCATGTCCTCAGTGCCTCTACTCTCAGGAAGAATGTCTTCAATGATATACTCCATCAACAACACACAGTGGTCACTCTTTCCAATTGGTGGTTCATACTCAATATTTTCAATATCCAACACATTATCTGTGAACACCAGATCAAGTAGTGATGGCTCATCCCCACCCCTGGCTCTTGTTGGTTCCATTACATGTTGGTGTAGGAAATTCCCTTGTACGCAATCTAGGAATCTTGCCCCAAATGAGTCCTCACCACTGTGTGGGTCAAGATTTATCCAATCTATCTCTTTATGATTAAAGTCTCCCATAATCAAAATCCTACATTTTTTCTCCCGCGCCATGTTAACAACTGAGTTTATGACTTCAATCGTACCTATATGACTTTCCTCATAAATTTCAAGCCTATTTTGGTTCCTTGGTGGGTTGTATACAACAGTTATTATAATGCTCTCTGACCCAGTATTTATGCGAGCAACAAGAAATTCCCTGAACTCACTTTCTATAGCCAAGTTTATCTCTTCAACTTGAATCCTCTCACTTATGAGCAGTGCTATCCCTCCACCAGTCCTCTCAGATCTTTCGACCCTTAGTATTCTGAAGCCCTTAGGAAAAACTGTGACACTGTTTATGTCCTCACTCAACTTAGTCTCTGTAATTGCTACTATATCTGCCTTACTGTTGTGAATCCTATCTTTTAATTCTACTGCCTTACCAGCTAATCCATCAGCATTTGTGTATAACAATCTTAATGAGGCCCCATCCCCTGATCTTCTGTCATGTGTGTGTGTGTGTATGTGATTACCTAATTGTGATTACCTAATTGTGTTTACGGGAAAGAGCCCAAAGCTCGTATCTTCCCGTCTCCTGATCGGTTCCATTTTTAGACTTAGTGATACTTATCGTACCTGTCCTTAAAACTATGGATTGAGATAGCATTAACTACCCCCTCGCTTAGCGAATTCCAATTTTCAACTACTCTTACACTGAAAAAGTATTTCCTTACATCCTGCAAACAAGTTTTCTTACGAAGCTTCAAACTATGACCTCTAGTTCTAGAGCCAGCCATATCGAAATATCGATCCCTATCCACTCTATCATAACCATGAAGGAATTTAAAGACTGTCACCATATCCCCCCTTACTCTTCTAGCTTCGAGTGATGGCAAGTCTAATTCCCTCAGCCTCTCATCATAACCGAGATTGCATATTTCTGGCACCAGTTTCGTGGCATGTCTTTGAACTTTTTCAAGCTTAGCTATGTGCTTTTTCAAGTGCGGATTCCAAAAGGGGGCTGCATATTCGAGTTTTGGCCTCACATAGGTTACATAAATATTTCTGAACATTTCCTTGTCCATGTGCCTGAAGGCTACCCTTACATTTGATAAGAATGCATATGCTGCCCTTACTACGCCATTTATATGTATTTCTGGAGACAAATCTGCCAGTATGTTTACTCCTAGATCTCTCTCATTTTCTAACTCTTGAAGTTGTACTCCAGCCACCGAGTAGTCAAGCTTGGGCCTTCTTGCACTTGTACCCATTCTCATTACCTTACATTTTGAGGTATTGAATTTCATTAGCCACTTTTCTGACCACTCATGCAGATTATTTAGATCCTCCTGAAGTTCTCTACCATTGTTCTCGTTTTTTACTTTCTTCACAATCTTTGCATCATCTGCAAACATATTCATGAATGAATTTACAGACTCTGGTAGGTCATTTACATATACAAGGAACAAAAGTGGCCCTAAAACTGAACCCTGTGGAACTCCACTACTAACTCTTCTCCATTCAGACACTGAGTGTCTTACTCTAACCCTCTGTTCCCTTCCTTCTAAGTAAGTTTTTATCCATTCCAAGACATTTCCACCTATTCTAGCCATTGATTGCAGCTTCCTAATAAGTCTCCCATGTGGAACAGTGTCAAACGCTTTCTGGAAGTCTAGGAATATGCAATCTGCCCAGCCCTCTCTTTCCTGTAAGATTTGGCTTACCTCATCATAAAATTCTAATAAGTTTGTTACTGTTGATCTTCCTTCTCTGAAGCCATGTTGCCTCACTGACAAAAAATTGAAGGATTCCAAGTGAAGAGAGATATGTTTCCTTAGTAGTTTCTCCATAACTTTGCAAACTATGCTGGTCAAGGAAACTGGTCTATAGTTCAGAGCCGTATCCCTCCTTCCCTTTTTGAAGATAGGTATCACATTTGCTTGTTTCCAGCATCTTGGAATCTCCCCCGACTCCAGTGACTCCTTAAATATGATACTTAGTGCCACTGATATTGTGTTTGCGCATTTTTTAAGCACATGAGGGGATATGTCATCAGGACCTGTAGCTTTATGAACATCTAAATCCATCAGCGCCTTGCATACCTCTGTGGCTGTAAGGTTGATGTTCTCTAATACCGGCCCTTGAGCTTCTATCACTGCAATCTGAGGGGGTGGGGTATTATCTACTGTAAATACTGACTGAAACTCCTTGTTCAATTCTTTGCAGATCTCTTCGTCCGTCTCAGTGATGCTTCCATCTGCTCTCTTTAGCCTTAAAACCTGTTCTTTTACCTTCAGTTTTCCTCTGATAAAGCTGTGGAAAAGCTTGGGATTTTCTTTAGCCTTCCTGGTGATGTCCCTCTCATAATCTCTCTCTGCCTCTCTCCCTTTACTTAGGTAGTCATTTCTTGCTCTTTTGTAGGTTTGCCAGGCATTTATGTTTTTTCTCCTCCTATACCTTTTCCAGCATTTGTCTCTCCACTCCTTAGCTCTTTTACACCCATTATCGAACCATTTCTCTCTGGCATGAATTACACCTACTTTGGTGACAGGTATGCAGCAATCTACTATCTTCCCATATTTCTCACAAAACATGTCATACATTTCTTGTACAGATTTGTTGTAAAATAAGGTTCTCCAGTCAATAACTGCAAAAAGCTCATTCATTTTGATGTAATCTCTTTTCGGATAGTTCCTCCTCATGTCCTCAGTGCCTCTACCCTCAGGAAGAATATCTTCAATGATATACTCCATCAACAACACACAGTGGTCACTCTTTCCAATTGGTGGTTCATACTCAATATTTTCAATATCCAACACATTATCTGTGAACACTAGATCAAGTAGTGATGGCTCATCCCCACCCCTGGCTCTTGTTGGTTCCATTACATGTTGGTGTAGGAAATTCCCTTGTACGCAATCTAGGAATCTTGCCCCAAATGAGTCCTCACCACTGTGTGGGTCAAGATTTATCCAATCTATCTCTTTATGATTAAAGTCTCCCATAATCAAAATCCTACATTTTTTCTCCCGTGCCATGTTAACAACTGAGTTTATGACTTCAATAGTACCTATATGACTTTCCTCATAAATTTCAAGCCTATTTTGGTTCCTTGGTGGGTTGTATACTACAGTTATTATAATGCTCTCTGACCCAGTATTTATGCGAGCAACAAGAAATTCCCTGAACTCACTTTCTATAGCCAAGTTTATTTCTTCAACTTGAATCCTCTCACTTATGAGCAGTGCTATCCCTCCACCAGTCCTCTCAGATCTTTCAACCCTTAGTATTCTGAAACCCTTAGGAAAAACTGTGACACTGTTTATGTCCTCACTCAACTTAGTCTCTGTAATTGCTACTATATCTGCCTTACTGTTGTGAATCCTATCTTTTAATTCTACTGCCTTACCAGCTAATCCATCAGCATTTGTGTATAACAATCTTAATGAGGCCCCATCCCCTGATCTTCTGTCATTATCTTCTTTATCTCCCCTTTGTCTGGAAGTATTCTGTAACGAAAATTTTTCTTCTCTTCTTCATTTCTCTCATCATTTAACCTTCTTGCCTCTTGCAACAAGTTTTTGATCTTTCCCATCTCTTCCTGTGTTCTGTATCGTCTAATGAACACTTCTTTGCATTCTTGAAGGTCTTTTAGACTTTTTTTTCTCAACAATATTTCCCTACATGTTTCCCCTCTCTCAAAGGTTACTTTTGTTGGTCTCGGTTTTCCTTCCCTCGAATATTTACCTAGTTGGTGTATGTTTACAATATCCTCAAGACCACATACTACTCCAAGCTTTCTTATCAGGTCTACAACCTTAGCTTTATTTTCTTCAAGTCTCCCCTGCCATGTTGGCTCCTGGGATTCACTTATGCCTGAGATTACCACTGACTTCTCCTTATCAAGTGCCTGTCTGATGAGTGGGTTTGCCCTTTCCATCACAACGTCTTTCATTTTTTCGATTACTGTCTCTTTATAGTCAACTGTTTGTATGTTTTCCAGTGCCACCACCTTTACAGCCTCTTTTACTGCCACATTTGCCTTTAGTGCATCAGCAAAGGACGTTTTCATGGCATCATTTTCCATATTCAGCTCCTGGAACTCTTTTCTGAACTGTTCAATGTTTTCCTTAATCTGGACATTCCAAGCAGCAATCTCGTCTCTCTCAGAAGAGAGCAGTGAACTAACATCTAATTCCTTTAGGTTGTCATTCAGCTGTTTGTGTTTATCTTCTTGTTTAGAAATTCTAGATTCTAGTTGACTCTTTTCCCCTTCCAGCTTCTTTATTCTTTTTTCTAGTTCCTTTCTCTCCTGCCCTTGTGCTTTATTTGCTTCCTCCAAAGATCTTATTTGTTCTCTGAGTGTTTCATTCTCTTTCATTTCTCCATCCATATTCCGAATTTTATCATCAAGGCTTATAACCATTTCCTCCAACTTCTTGATTCTCTGTTTAAGTCCCCTGATGACTACCCCTTCTCCCGACCCATGGGTGGGAGAGGTTTGGGACAGAGATGGCTTCATTTTTATGTTCTCCCTCTCACAGAATATAGAAAGAAGACGAGAAAGAGGAAAAAAAAAGAAAAGAGAAAAACTTCTAATTTAGCTTCACACAGAATTTTTATATCTCCATATAAGTGCTATTTAGTGACTCAGTTTGTCTCCTTTCCGGTAACACACATCTTAACTTAAAAACTTGACCATGGTAATTTAAGTATAAAAAGAAAAACAAAAACAAAAGTCAAACCTGAAGGAAAATTCGAATTTGTGTTTGAGGTGGCACCCACCTGTTTCTGTTATATATTCTTCCTAACTGATAAACTGACTTGCTAACCAAGATATGTTATCACGGGATTAGACTTTACATTTAACTCAATATATATACAAAATAACAAAATAGTAAAAGAGAAAGCTAAAAGAAAAGCAAAAAAAATGAAGAAAATAAGACTGCTGTACTACTTGGCAACTTAACTCAGTACTGTTGACAGGTGGGTATTTGGTAATTTTTTTTTCTTTTATTATTCAATTTTTTCGTGTATCAATCTAACTAACTAGTTAATATAAATGGGAAGGATACTGATTTTAACAATATATAGAACCACAGGATCAGGTAAACGGCTTAAGAGCTTTCCCCAGTTTACACAAAAAATTAGGTAATGTGGTGTGATGGCTCCACCTCTGGCAACTCTTCTAGATTTCCCTCAAGGCAGAACTGGACGACAGCTTCTCTCTCTTCTTCACGAAAAAGTTCTCAATTTTTTTTTCCTTTAATATGAACAGTCTCGTCTTACAACAAATATAAGTTTTTGTACTCACAATACTCTGCAGGATTCCAGATTTATGGAAATTATGGTAAAGTTTTCCACTAAGCACTTAGTCACTCGAAACAGTTAAAAATTTAAGAGGAGCAATTCCGTGTGTCACTGAACTCGCGCGTGTGTGTGTGTGTGTATGTATGTATGTATGTATGTATGTATGTATGTATGTATGTATGTATGTAAGTATGTATGTATGTATGTATGTATGTATGTATGTATGTATGTATATATATATATATATATATATATATATATATATATATATATATATATATATATATATATATATATATATATATATATATATATATATATATATATATATATATATATATATATATATATATATATATATATATATATATATAAATATATATATATATATATATATATATATATATATATATATATATATATATATATATATATATATATATATATATATATATATATATATATATATAAATATATTTATAAATATATATATATATATATATATATATATATATATATGTATGTATGTGTGTGTGTATGCATGTATGTATGCATGTATGTATGTGATTACCTAATTGTGATTACCTAATTGTGTTTACGGGAAAGAGCCCAAAGCTCGTATCTTCCCGTCTCCTGATCGGTTCCATTTTAGACTTAGTGATACTTATCGTACCTGTCCTTAAAACTATGGATTGAGATAGCATTAACTACCTCCTCGCTTAGCCACTTCCAATTATCAACTACTCTTACACTGAAAAAGTATTTACTTACATCCTGCGAAGAAGTTTTCTTACGAAGCTTCAAACTATGACCTCTAGTTCTAGAGCCAGCCATATCAAAATATCGATCCCTATCCACTCTATCATAACCATGAAGGAATTTAAAGACTGTCACCATATCCCCCCTCACTCTTCTAACTTCAGGTGATGGTAAGTCTAATTCCCTCAGCCTCTCATCATAACTGAGATTGCGTATTTCTGGCACCAGTTTCGTGGCGTGTCTTTGAACTTTTTCAAGCTTAGATATGTGCTTTTTCAAGTGCGGATTCCAAAAGGGGGCTGCATATTCGAGTTTTGGCCTCACATAGGTTACATAAATATTTCTGAACATTTCCTTGTCCATGTGCCTGAAGGCTACCCTTACATTTGATAAGAATGCATATGCTGCCCTTACTATGCCATTTATATGTATTTCTGGAGACAAATCTGCCAGTATGTTTACTCCTAGATCTCTCTCATTTTCTGTCTCTTGAAGTTGTACTCCAGCCACCGAGTAGTCAAGCTTGGGCCTTCTTGCACTTGTACCCATTCTCATTACCTTACATTCTGAAGTATTGAATTTCATTAGCCACTTTTCTGACCACTCATGCAGATTATTTAGATCCTCCTGAAGTTCTTTACCATTGTTCTCGTTTTTTACTTTCTTCACAATCTTTGCATCATCTGCAAACATACTCATGAATGAATTTACAGACTCTGGTAGGTCATTTACATATACAAGGAACAAAAGTGGCCCTAAAACTGAACCCTGTGGAACTCCACTACTAACTCTTCTCCATTCAGACACTGAGTGTCTTACTCTACCCTCTGTTCCTTCCTTCTAAGTAAGTTTTTATCCATTCCAAAACATTTCCACCTATTCTAGCCATTGATTGCAGCTTCCTAATAAGTCTCCCATGTGGAACAGTGTCAAACGCTTTCTGGAAGTCTAGGAATATGCAATCTACCCAGCCCTCTCTTTCCTGTAAGATTTGGCTTACCTCATCATAAAATTCTAATAAGTTTGTTACTGTTGATCTACCTTCTCTGAAGCCATGTTGCCTCACTGACAAAAAGTTGAAGGATTCCAAGTGAAGAGAGATATGTTTCCTTAGTAGTTTCTCCATAACTTTGCAAACTATGCTGGTCAAGGAAACTGGTCTATAGTTCAGAGCCGTATCCCTCCTTCCCTTTTTGAAGATAGGTATCACATTTGCTTGTTTCCAGCATCTTGGAATCTCCCCCGACTCCAGTGACTCCTTAAATATGATACTTAGTGCCACTGATATTGTGTTTGCGCATTTTTTAAGCACATGAGGGGATATGTCATCGGGACCTGTAGCTTTATGAACATCTAAATCCATCAGCGCTTTGCATACCTCTGTGGCTGTAAGGTTGATGTTCTCTAATACCGGCCCTTGAGCTTCTATCACTGCAATCTGAGGGGGTGGGGTATTTTCTACTGTAAATACTGACTGAAACTCCTTGTTCAATTCTTTGCAGATCTCTTCATCCGTCTCAGTGATGCTTCCATCTGCTCTCTTTAGCCTTAAAACCTGTTCTTTTACCTTCAGTTTTCCTCTGATAAAGCTGTGGAAAAGCTTGGGATTTTCTTTAGCCTTCCTGGTGATGTCCCTCTCATAGTCTCTCTCTGCCTCTCTCCTTTTACTTAGGTAGTCATTTCTTGCTCTTTTGTAGGTTTGCCAGGCATTTATGTTTTTTCTCCTCCTATACCTTTTCCAGCATTTGTCTCTCCACTCCTTAGCTCTTTTACACCCATTATCGAACCATTTCTCTCTGGCATGAATTACACCTACTTTGGTGACAGGTATGCAGCAATCTACTATCTTCCCATATTTCTCACAAAACATGTCATACATTTCTTGTACAGATTTGTTTTAAAATAAGGTTCTCCAGTCAATAACTGCAAAAAGCTCATTCATTTTGATGTAATCTCCTTTCCGATAGTTCCTCCTCATGTCCTCAGTGCCTCTACTCTCAGGAAGAATATCTTCAATGATATACTCCATCAACAACACACAGTGGCCACTCTTTCCAATTGGTGGTTCATACTCAATTTTTTCAATATCCAACACATTATCTGTGAACACTAGATCAAGTAGTGATGGCTCATCCCCACCCCTGGCCCTTGTTGGTTCCATTACATGTTGGTGTAGGAAATTCCCTTGTACGCAATCTAGGAATCTTGCCCCGAATGAGTCCTCACCACTGTGTGGGTCAAGATTTATCAAATCTATCTCTTTATGATTAAAGTCTCCCATAATCAAAATCCTACATTTTTTTTCCCATGCCATGTTAACAACTGAGTTTATGACTTCAATAGTACCTATATGACTTTCCTCATAAACTTCAAGCCTATTTTGGTTCCTTGGTGGGTTGTATACAACAGTTATTATAATGCTCTCTGACCCAGTATTTATGCGAGCAACAAGAAATTCCTTGAACTCACTTTCTATAGCCAAGTTTATTTCTTCAACTTGAATCCTTTCACTTATGAGCAGTGCTATCCCTCCACCAGTCCTCTCAGATCTTTCAACCCTTAGTATTCTGAAACCCTTAGGAAAAACTGACACTGTTTATGTCCTCACTCAACTTAGTCTCTGTAATTGCTACTATATCTGCCTTACTGTTGTGAATCCTATCTTTTAATTCTACTGCCTTACCAGCTAATCCATCAGCATTTGTGTATAACAATCTTAATGAGGCCCCATCCCCTGATCTTCTGTCATTATCTTCTTTATCTCCCCTTTGTCTGGAAGAACTCTGTAATGAAAATTTTTCTTCTCTTCTTCATTTCTTTCATCATTTAACCTTCTTGCCTCTTGCAACAAGTTTTTGATCTTTCCCATCTCTTCCTGTGTTCTGTATTGTCTAATGAACACTTCTTTGAATTCTTGAAGGTCTTTTAGACTTTTTTTTCTCAACAATATTTCCCTACATGTTTCCCCTCTCTCAAAGGTTACTTTTGTTGGTCTCGGCTTTCCTTCCCTCGAATATTTACCTAGTTGGTGTATGTTTACAATATCCTCAGGACCACATACTACTCCAAGCTTTCTTATCAGGTCTACAACCCTAGCTTTATTTTCTTCAAGTCTCCCCTGCCATGTTGGCTCCTGGGACTCGCTTATGCCTGAGATTACCACTGTCTTCTCCTTATCAAGTGCCTGTCTGATGAGTGGGTTTGCCCTTTCCATCACAACGTCTTTCATTTTTTCGATTACTGTCTCTTTATAGTCAACTGTTTGTATGTTTTCCAGTGCCACCACCTTTACAGCCTCTTTTACTGCCACATTTGCCTTTAGTGCATCAGCAAAGGAAGTTTTCATGGCATCATTTTCCATATTCAGCTCCTGGAACTCTTTTCTGAACTGTTCAATGTTTTCCTTAATCTGGACATTCCAAGCAGCAATCTCGTCTCTCTCAGAAGAGAGCAGTGAACTAACATCTAATTCCTTTAGGTTGTCATTTAGGTGTTTGTTTTTATCTTCTTGTTTAGAAAGTCTAGATTCTAGTTGACTCTTTTCCCCTTCCAGCTTTTTTATTCTTTTTTCTAGTTCCTTTCTCTCCTGCCCTTGTGCTTTATTTGCTTCCTCCAAAGATCTTATTTGCTCTCTGAGTGTTTCATTCTCTTTCATTTCTCCATCCATATTCTGAATTTTATCATCAAGGCTTATAACCATTTCCTCTATATTCTTGATTTTCTGTTTGAGTCTCCTGATGGCTACCCCTCCTGCCGACCCATGGATGGGAGAGGTTTGGGACAGAGATGGCGTCATTTTTATGTTCTCCCTCTCACAGAATATAGAAAGAAGATGGGAAAGAGAAAAAAAAAGAGAAAATCTTTTAATTAAGCTTCACACCGAATTTTTATATCTCCATATAAGTGCTATTTAGTGACTCAGTTTATCTCTTTTCTGGTAACACACATCTTAACTTAAAAACTTGACCATGGTAATTTAAGGATAAAAAGAAAAAGAAAAATAAAATGCAACAAAACAAAAGTCAAACCTGAAGGAAAAATTCGAACCTGTGTCTGAGGTGGCACCCACCTGTTTCTGCTATATATTCTTCCTAACATATAAACCCACTTACTAACCAAGGTATGTTATCACAATGTATGTATGCATGTATGCATGTGTGTATGCATGTGTTACCTAATTGTGTTTACGGGAAAGAGCCCAAAGCTCGTATCTTCCCGTCTCCTGATCGGTTCCATTTTATACTTAGTGATACTTATCATACCTGTCCTTAAAACTATGGATTGAGATAGCATTAACTACCTCCTCGCTTAGCCAATTCCAATTATCAACTACTCTTACACTGAAAAAGTATTTTCTTACATCCTGCAAAGAAGTTTTCTTACGAAGCTTCAAACTACGACCTCTAGTTCTAGAGCCAGCCATATCAAAATATCGATCCCTATCCACTCTATCATAACCATGAAGGAATTTAAAGACTGTCACCATATCCCCCCCTCACTCTTCTAGCTTCGAGTCATGGTAAGTCTAATTCCCTCAGCCTCTCATCATAACTGAGATTACGTATTTCTGGCACCAGTTTCGTGGCATGTCTTTGAACATTTTCAAGCTTAGCTATGTGCTTTTTCAAGTGCGGATTCCAAAAGGGGGCTGCATATTCGAGTTTTGGCCTCACATAGGTTACATAAATATTTCTGAACATTTCCTTGTCCATGTGCCTGAAGGCTACCCTTACATTTGATAAGAATGCATATGCTGCCCTTACTATGCCATTTATATGTATTTCTGGAGACAAATCTGCCAGTATGTTTACTCCTAGATCTCTCTCATTTTCTGTCTCTTGAAGCTGTACTCCAGCCACTGAGTAGTCAAGCTTGGGCCTTCTTGCACTTGTACCCATTCTCATTACCTTACATTTTGAAGTATTGAATTTCATTAGCCACTTTTCTGACCACTCATGCAGATTATTTAGATCCTCCTGAAGTTCTCTACCATTGTTCTCGTTTTTTACTTTCTTCACAATCTTTGCATCATCTGCAAACATATTCATGAATGAATTTACAGACTCTGGTAGGTCATTTACATATACAAGGAACAAAAGTGGCCCTAAAACTGAACCCTGTGGAACTCCACTACTAACTCTTCTCCATTCAGACACTGAGTGTCTTACTCTAACCCTCTGTTCCCATCCTTCTAAGTAAGTTTTTATCCATTCCAAAACATTTCCTCCTATTCTAGCCATTGATTGCAGCTTCCTAATAAGTCTCCCATGTGGAACAATGTCAAATGCTTTCTGGAAGTCTAGGAATATGCAATCTGCCCAGCCCTCTCTTTCCTGTAAGATTTGGCTTACCTCATCATAAAATTCTAATAAGTTTGTTACTGTTGATCTACCTTCTCTGAAGCCATGTTGCCTCACTCACAAAAAGTTGAAGGATTCCAAGTGAAGAGAGATATGTTTCCTTAATAGTTTCTCCATAACTTTGCAAACTATGCTGGTCAAGGAAACTGGTCTATAGTTCAGAGCCGTATCCCTCCTTCCCTTTTTGAAGATAGGTATCACATTTGCTTGTTTCCAGCATCTTGGAATCTCCCCTGACTCCAGTGACTTTTTAAATATGATACTTAGTGCCACTGATATTGAGTTTGCGCATTTTTTAAGCACATGAGGGGATATGTCATCAGGATCTGTAGTTTTATGAACATCTAAATCCATCAGCGCTTTGCATACCTCTGTAGCTGTAAGGTTGATGTTCTCTAATTCCGGCCCATGAGCTTCTATCACTGCAATCTGAGGGGGTGGGGTATTTTCTACTGTAAATACTGACTGAAACTCCTTGTTCAATTCTTTGCAGATCTCTTCATCCGTCTCAGTGATGCTTCCATCCGCTCTCTTTAGCCTTAAAACCTGTTCTTTTACCTTCAGTTTTCCTCTGATAAAGCTGTGGAAAAGCTTGGGATTTTCTTTAGCCTTCCTGGTGATGTCCCTCTCATAGTCTCTCTCTGCCTCTCTCCTTTTACTTAGGTAGTCATTTCTTGCTCTTTTGTAGGTTTGCCAGGCATTTATGTTTTTTCTCCTCCTATACCTTTTCCAGCATTTGTCTCTCCACTCCTTAGCTCTTTTACACCCATTATCAAACCATTTCTCTCTGGCATGAATTACACCTACTTTGGTGACAGGTATGCAGCAATCTACTATCTTCCCATATTTCTCATAAAACATGTCATACATTTCTTGTACAGATTTGTTTTAAAATAAGGTTCTCCAGTCAAGAACTGCGAAAAGCTCATTCATTTTGATGTAATCTCCTTCCGGATAGTTCCTCCTCATGTCCTCAGTGCCTCTACTCTCAGGAAGAATATCTTCAATGATATACTCCATCAACAACACACAGTGGTCACTCTTTCCAATTGGTGGTACATACTCAATTTTTTCAATATCCAACACATTATCTGTGAACACTAGATCAAGTAGTGATGGCTCATCCCCACCCCTGGCCCTTGTTGGTTCCATTACATGTTGGTGTAGGAAATTCCCTTGTACGCAATCTAGGAATCTTGCCCCGAATGAGTCCTCACCACTGTGTGGGTCAAGATTTATCCAATCTATCTCTTTATGAGTAAAGTCTCCCATAATCAAAATCCTACATTTTTTTCCCGTGCCATGTTAACAACTGAGTTTATGACTTCAATAGTACCTATATGACTTTCCTCATAAACTTCAAGCCTATTTTGGTTCCTTGGTGGGTTGTATACAACAGTTATTATAATGCTCTCTGACCCAGTATTTATGAGAGCAACAAGAAATTCCTTGAACTCACATACATGTATGCATGTATGTATGCATATATGTATGTATATATATATATATATATATATATATATATATATATATATATATATATATATATATATATATATATATATATATATATATATATATATATATATATATATATATATATATATATTAAGTTACCATAAGGTTCCGTTCCCGACAGCTGTCGTAATCCTGATTTCATCATAAGTCGGAAAACAAAAAAAAACAAAAAACAAATATATATATATATATATATATATATATATATATATATATATATATATATATATATATATATATATATTTTATATATATATATATATATATATATATATATATATATATATATATATATATATATATATATATATATATAAAGTTACCATAAGGTTCCGTTCCCGACAGCTGTCGTAATCCTGAATTCATCATAAGTCGGAAAACATAAATTCGAACCTAGATCCCCCACCCATGCTAAAGATAAATGCTCTAATGCATAAAAAAAAAATAATCTGAATGCTTAATCTAAGACATAAAAATAGTAAAAGTACACTATGCAGTATTGCTTACCCACTTGTGTGCTCTAAGACAAAAAAATAGTAAAAGTACATTTTACAGTATTGCTTACCTTTACTCATGTGGTCGGTTTGCACAATGGAGGGGGAGTTACAAGGGAGGGAGCCTGGGAGAGAGAGACAGACCCATAAGCAGGAGGAAGCTGGAGAGTCAGGGGCTGAGGAGACTGGGGCAGCAATCTGCAGAGGCAAAATAAACTGATGTAAATTCTGGAAATACTGGGGCAGGTGAGTCTATAGAGGCCCCTGAAGTAGAGGGTACAGGATATTTTGGAGAGGGTTCAGCCTTCAAAAAGAAATGGTCAAGGCGAATCTCCTCATATATTTCCTTGTAACACCACAGGGATTCAGTGATCACTCTATCGACCTAGGCAGTGTTGGGGTCCTGAGCCTCGAGCTTTGCCAACCCTTCCTCAATAAGAGCAAATATTTCTTCCAAATTCCTGGTTGTGAATCTCTTGGGGTCTGGGCTTGGTATTTCTTCATCCTCTTCAACCATCTGTTTCTCCCGTTGAATGTGGTCCTCGGCAGATTACTCCTCTCTATGAGATTCCAGCAACTCCTTTACATCATCAGGCACCATCTCCAACTTGAGATCCTTACTCAGGGCAGCTACGTTCTTGGTGACAGCCTCAATTGTCTCCTCAAAGCCATGGAAGTTATTCACAGAATAGGGGCATGCTTCTTTCCATACCCTACTCAAGTTCGTCTGCTTAATTGCCTCCCTAGCATCAGCAAAATTCTTCATAGCCTGAAAAATATTGTTCGACTTCCAGTTGCCCTGAGAACCATAGCAATTGTCCTTTGGAGGTAGTAGGCCTTGAAAGAGGCATTGACCCCCAGATACATTGGCTGTAACAGGGTAGCGGTATTTGACTGAAGGTAAAGCACCTTGACATTAGGACGAAAGTTATGCAAATGGGAAGGGTGAAACTGGGGCATTGTCCAACAACAGCAACAGCTTAAAGGTCAGACCCTTGCAAGCACAGTACCTTTCCACTTCTGGCAAAAAAATAGTTGCTGAACCAGTCCTCAGATATCTGAAAGATTATCCAATCTTTCTTGTTCGACTTTTAGATGACAGGCAGTTGACCCTACCAAATGACCTTGATTGCCCTTGGATTTTCTGCCAAGTAAACCAACAAGGGCTTCAGCTTGCAGTCTCCAGCATCATTAGCCACCAAAAGCAATGTCAATCTCTCTTTACTGACTTTATGGCCTAGTGCTGTCTTCACCTCCTTGACAATGAATGTACGACTAGGAATACGCATTCCAATACAAGCCAGACTCATCCACGTTAAATACTTGTTTGGCACGGTAAACCCCCCTTCAATATTTTCTGCAAACACACTGGGAAACTCTTTTGCTGCTTTCTCATCACCACTAGTACCCTCACCTTCCACAATGGGATTATGCAAATTAGCATGACTTTTAAAACAATTAAACCAACCCCTGCTGCCCAAAAACTCTTCACTGTCACTCCCTTTCTCCTTTTCCATTTTCACGGCATCGAACAATATTTTAGCCTTTCATGTGTCAACATGAGGCTCACTAGAATATGCCATTGATGCTGGTCATCAAGCCAATGCACTAGCAATCTCTCCATCTCAATCATAGGGCTACCATGCTACTTAGTAATCACAGTGGGCATCATGGGAGTAGAGCCTTTCATATGTTCACGGATGTGATCTTTATCTTTACTGATCATCACCAAGGTTGTACAGGCTAATCCGACTGTGCAGCCAATGTTCGTAGTACTTTCTCCCTTTTCCAGGCGTTTTACTATTCCAACTTCAATTTCCATGGTGATGGATTTTCTTTTCTTTGTATCACTGCCTTCAGAACTATCACCAATACGCTTGGGAGACATAGTAATGTCAATAATGAGTGAAATAGGCGAAATCAACAAAAGAGCAGATGAACATGAGGCACAATATGGCAGGCGAGAGTAAACTGAGCTGTGGTCTTCTTACTCTTCTATTGCTTAGTGACACTGTATTCTTTCTCAACGCTCAACAAACTATTTCGCATAAAATCGTATTTAGGGCTGTGGCCATGATTATGATAAAATTCAAGCAATTATGTGGGGATTAAAATGACTACACAAAATTTGAATTCACAGGCTAGGAGGTTCTATCTACACTAAGGGTTTTACAGATTCGTCGCTAGAGGGCAGCGCATATAAACAATACCGCATACATATGCATATACAGATATACTATCCATTATATGAGAAATAACTCCGTAAAAAATAAATGGCAGATCTATGTAACAATATATATTTAATCCCTTTAAAATGAATAATGAACAGAATAAGTATTTAATAAACATACATGGCGAACTTAAGTTTATCTTGTAATACATAACTCAACACCCCCCTTAAACTTAAGTCACCCTCTGATGACTTTAAAGTTTTCCATATTACCCTTGGAAAGAGGTTTAGTAAATAAATCAGCAATATTTTCTTCTGAAGGAATACACAAAAGTTTTACAATTCTAGTTTCTACCTCTGACCTTATAAAGTGATATCTTACATCAATGAGTTTTGATCTTTGGTGATGTACAGGATTTCCGGCCAAAGTGATAGCGCCCTAGTTTTCTACATATAAAGTGACAAAATCCTTTTCACATCCTGTCATGTCATACTACAAATTCCTAAGAAATTAGCTTCTTGCATTGCATAGGTGATAGCCATATATTCGGCCACACATGTAGACAATGCTACAACTCTTTGTTTCTTGCTCTTCCAAGAAACTAAACCACCATCATTATTCATGAAAAATCCATAACCAGTGATATTACATCTATCAAAAGAACTTGCCCAATCAGAGTCACAATAACTAATTAGTTTTAATTGTTCATTTAATCAATTAAACTTTAAATTATAATTAAGTGTTTCTTTTACATATTTCAGAACATGTTTTGTTATGCCTAAGTGTGCTTTAGTTGGTTTATACATAAATTGAGATAATCTGGTAACAGCATAACACAAATCTGGTCTTGTTCTTGTCATAGCATAAATCAAGCTACCCACAATTTCCCCATATTCCTTAGGATCTGTCAATTCAATAGAATCTTTGTCATCACAAACTTTAATAACTCTTGCATCACATGGCATTGCTTTAGGCTTACAATTACTCATATCAAATCTCTCAAGTATTTTCTCACAATACTTATTCTGGCTCATTATTACATAGTTATCATACCATGAAACCAGGATAGTTTTCCCATATCTTTTATTTTAAACTTATTACTCAAATAAATTTTCATGTTGTTCAACACCCGACCACTGCTTGCAGTAATTATAATGTTATCTACACAAAACAAAATAATTACAACAGAATCACCATCAAATTTGATATATAGCCTGGATCTGAAAGAGATTGCAAAATATTATCGTTGATAAGATATTCATGCAACATCATGTACCAATTTCTCCCATTTTGTTTTAAATCATATAATGATTTCTTTAGTTTACCCATTAGCTTTTCACATTTACTGTTTGTTTTTACAAAACCTTCGGGTTGTTCCAAGAAAATTTCACAATCAATATCTGCACTGAGATATGCTGTCTTTACATTCATCTGATGTACTAACGGATCTTTCTGTACAGTAATTTGCATTAACATCCTTATTGATGTGAATTTTGCAGTGGGTGAAAATGTTATATGAAAGTCTATCCCATTTACTTGCGAAAACCGTTAAGCTACATACCTTGCTTGTATTTCATGGAATTATTAAGATCTATTTTCTTAGAATAAACCCATATTCCACCTGTAACTGACCTATTTACAGGTAATGGTTGCAGTTCGTAAGTGTTGTTCTCTTCTAGAACGTTCATCTCTTCTTTCATTGCCAGCTTCCAATTGAGAGATTCCGGGAATGACACAGCCTCTGCATATGTGGTTGGGACATCAACTACTCTGTAACAGTGGTGGACGGACCAACTTGCTGTGTCTACAAAATCTATGTCATTACTATCAATCACGTATTCACCTAGGTAGCTAGGAGGCTTCTTATACCTCTTCGGATATCTTGTCGGTGCTTCATGCCTGGCTATCGTGTTTCATTGGTTGGTTCTGTCTTCCTTGATCATGCTTGATTCTTCATCGTTTTCTCTTACTTCTGATTGGTCTTCCTTCAATGGCTCTCGTGATCGTAGTAAATCTTCTTCTTCGCATTTTGCACTTTACCTGTTATCGCTTCATTCATTCTTGAAGAATTTCACACATCTCTACTTCCTTACTGCATTTTCGTTTAGAAGGAACACTAGGTAGGCAGGGCTCTCTCCATCGTAGCCTAAAAATACTCCCTTTACACTTCTTGCATCTAACTTGCTCCCATGTCGTTGGTATGCATAACATGTAGCACCAAGCATGTGTTGGTCATTGAAGTTAGGTTTTCTTTCAATCAACGTCTCATAAGGAGTCTCGCCGGTCCTGTTGTTGAAGCACCTGTTTCTTATGTAGGCTGACATCTTGAGTGCAAATGGCCATAATAACTTGGGTAATCCAGCTCCTATCAGTAAACATTTCGCTATTTCAAACAAGGTTCTTGTGGCAACTGTAAAAGCTTCTACCAGCAGCTCTAGATACAGTCTAATTTCCTTTGAATTATGGAGTTACAGACTCACACCAGTAGAAAAGTCTACCAGGAAAGTCACATCAATACCAAAGCCTAAACAAACCAATAGGCTAGGTTACATTGGCAATGGGAAAATTGGTTACCAAGTCTGTACAAACAATTACTCAGTTATAATAGAGAAGAGGCTTACTCCCACTGGAAGGATGGGCATATTCAATATATATGGTAAGTACTTATAAAAACATGAATTATAAAAATATTAATCTATTCACAAAGACTAACCAAATTTACAATTCTAGGAAATATAAAAGAATTTACTAAGTTAATTACTTAAATTCAAGTTTAATTATGACTTAATCACGGTTATTACTATATTAACAAAATAAAAGTATTACCTTTAAGAACGACATCAGTAAATATATATATACAAATATATATATATATATATATATATATATATATATATATATATATATATATATATATATATATATATATATATATATATATATATATATATATATATATATATATGTATATATATATATATATATATATATATATATATATATATATATATATATATATATATATATATATATATATATATATATATGTATATATATATATATATATATATATATATATATATATATATATATATATATATATATATATATATATATATATATATTCGAAGGAAACAGCTTAGCTATCGTCTGCAGCAATGGCTGGAGAGAGTGGACAAATGGAAGCTGAAGAGATGGTTGTGGGTTGTCTGGTTGAGTAGCTCCTCTACAATCTCTTTTGTACATTTCATTTGTGAACAGACTTAGCATGCAGACAGTTTTTGGCTGTCCTTTTTTCTCTAGGAAAGAAAAGACAGGTGGGTCTCAAAAAGGACAGATTGACCTTAAAAGGATAGAAGATGGTTCTAGGCAGTAAATTTGAAAACAAAGAAAATAATTACAATCTTCTTCAGATACTTCTCATATTACAAAAAAAAATAATAATATACTGAATAAATATAAATCAAAATTAAAATAAAGGTAAATATTAATATTCAAACACAAATAAATAATTATTCTCTTGTTTCGTTCATGAACGAATGCCTAATGTTTTCTTTTATAGAAATTAACGGGACACTATATAAACAGAAAAACTTTTTTTTCCACACTATATACTTATGTTATATTTTTTTACAAATCACCGCATTTATCCGGGATCTTTCTACTGTGCCGTTTTGATGAGGAGAGTAAGGGGAGGAAAATTTATGCTTGATTTCATATTTTGCCATGAGGGATCTAAAATCACTTGAGGAAAATTCCGTACCATTGTCAGTACGGAAGCGTTTTACTGTCCCATACAAGAAAATGTCAGCCAAAAAATTTTCAGTGGCTTTTATGTTATCACTCTTATTTTCAAGCAGATAAACCATAATAATACCAGAGTAATCGTCCACAAAAGTTATGGCAAACTTATAATCTTTTCCAATTACATTTATTGGTCCTACTAAATCACTCTGCAATAATTCTAAGTTATTTGTAGCTCTCGCATCAGATTCTCTGCTCCTATACTGGGACATTGTTCCTAGGCTACATGTTTCATAATCTTGAATTTCTTTGCTGGAGATGCACATTCCTTCAACTACACCTTGCAGCTTGAATATATCCCTCATGCTACAATATCCTAAGATTTTGTGGAATTCAAATCCTGTATGACTAGCAATATTCTATCCCTTAACACTATTTAGATAATATAATCTTCCCTGTATTTCAAAGTCAAAACCTGTCTCATCAGATGTTATCATCTTTGCACACTCAGGGGTAAAAATCATAGTGACACCTTTTTGTGTTGGTAATTGTATAGAATATATGTCCTGTTCATACGTTGGCAAATACAAAGCATCTTTCACTGTTATTTTACATAATTTACCATTACTATCATGCAGCATTACACAGGCATCCCCTTTGCCTTGGCCTGTTTCACTGGCTCTGCTTCCATCAGCCAATTCAATCAAATGTTTCTTTAGATTAAAGTTTACTTCAAAGGTCAAATAATTTTTCTTTCTCTACAAATAATGTGTGAAGTTGCACCAGTGTCTACCAATAAACTTTTTGCATACACCTTACCTTTCGAATATTCCTCAGTGTATGTGCAAAGAGCAAAATCCTTTCAGTTCTCTATCATTGGCTCATTGACTAGGTTTATATTCTTGGCTGCATCTTTTTTAGTTTCCTTCCTGTTGTTGTGGCACTGCGCAGTGAAGTGAGTTTTTTTTTTTATGAGTGGGACTCCGGGACAGGCAAATACTGCCCTCATCAACAAAGGCCCGGGCAGGAAAAAATGCCAAGACGAAGGAAAAGAAAAAGGCTAAGGACAAGGCAGAGAAGAGGTAATGTTACACAAAGGAAAACGACTGACAGAAAAAAACAGTCAAAGTACAGACGACCCAGAGATATGGAGGACTAGGCCCTGATATGATGATAGATCTGCTTTTTGAAGAATGAAAGGTCATAAGAATTAGGAAAGAGAGAAAGAGGAGGAGAGTTCCAGAGTCTGGAGGTAAATGGGAAAAAGCAGTCGCTGCACCGCCCAATCCGCGAGCTACAAATCTCCACACAGTACCTGGGAGATGAGGCCGCTTGGCGAGTGTTACGCACCCTCGGCAATGGGGGAGGGATGCAACTTGCCAACTCATCAGAGCAGTAATACAAGTAGTAGCGATAGAAAAGAAAAATGGAATATACCTTACAGTTAAGAGAGAGAGAATCCAGATTAGAAGTATGAGAAGGATAATTAGTGAGTCTGACAGTCTTTGATTCAACCTTATCAAAGAGAAAAGTATAAGAAGAAGCACCCCAGATGTGTGAGCAGCATTCTAAGCAGGGGCGGATAAGACATTTTTAAAGTTTAAGTAACTGTAAAGAGGATAAGTAATGACCTAAACGAAACAGAACCCCCAATTTTTTGGATGAAGATTTAGAAATCTGGATTATGTGATTCCTCCAAGACAAGTTAGCGGCTATATGGATTCCTAATATGTTGACAGAATTAAGAGGGTATATTTCGTTAGTGTTGAAGACAATAGGGTTATCAGGAGGAGAAGAAGATAAAGAGATAGCCAGAAACTGTCTTGGAGGCATTGAATTTAACTAAATTTTGAGTGCCCCACTCAGATACTCTCTGAAAATCGGATTTGAGAGTAGAGGAAAGAATGATACGAGACTGCTTACGAGTAGCAGATGAAGGTTGTGAAGAAATGGCAGAGGAAGAGTGAAGGGTAGAATCATCAGCAAAGGCATGAAGAAGAGACGAAGATGGGGATTGTAGAATATCATTGATGAAAAGAAGGAATAGAGCAGGTAAAAGAACAGAGCCCTGTGGAACACCACTGGTAACAGAGAAAGGGCTAGATGTCACACCATCAACCACTACAGATATAAAACGGTCAGTAAGAAAACTGGAAATCAGAGCACAGAAAGAAGAGATAAAGCCATAGGCAGGGAATTTGGCCAACAGAGCCTTGTGCCAGACTCTCTCAAAAGCCTTAGAGATATCAAGGGGATGACAAAGGATTCCCCATAGTTCCTTAGAAACGATGCCCATACATGAGTAAGATAGGACAGGAGATCACCTGTGGATCTTGCCTTGCGAAAGCCGTACTGGTAATTGGAGGTAAGTGAGTTAGATTCAAGGCGTTTCAAGAAGAGAGCATTGAGCAAAGTTGAGAAAACATTAGCAATAGAGGAGGTTAGGGCAATAGGTCGGTAGTTTGAAGGAAAAGAGGGGTCACCCTTCTTAGGAACAGGTTGAACTAGAGCATGCTTCCAAGATGAGGGATAGATACTGGTTGACCGAATGAGGCAAAAAAGATGGCAAAGCAAGGGAGCCAGTTCATCTGCTAACTCCTTAAGGAACCTTGCAGAGATACCATCGGGACCAGATGCCTTGTTCGTCTTTAGCGAGCGAAGAACCTTATGAACTTTGCGTGAAGAAAGGATAAGGGAGGGCATAGAGTTAGAGAGGGGTAAAGATTGAGGAACAGGTGTGCTGGAATTGTTTATAGAAGAGTTGGCAGAAAAATGAGAGCCAAAGAGAGTGGCTTTGTCAGTTTAAGAGTAAGCTATAGAACCATCAGAATGAATGAGAGGGGGAATGCTTGAGTTACAGAAGTTTTCGGAGAGGTTTTTGGCTAAGGACCAGAAGCATTTGTCAGTGAAAGAGGAGTTAAGGTCATCAACTTTCCTTCTTATGAGGGAAGCCTTAGACCTTCGAATCTGAACAGTACAGTAAATCCTAGCTACAATAATAGCAGAGCGAGTTAAACTAGGAGAGGCCTTGTAAGACCGGTGTGCCTGATTCCTGGCCTGGATAGCCATGGAGCAGGTACGGTCAAACCAAGGTTAAGGGGGAGAGAAAGTTTTCATAGAAGAGGTGATGTACACCTTCATTCCCTCGGTAATTATTTAGGCAACTTTTAGAGCTACCTGATCAGGGTTGTGGGACCGAAAGCAGCAGTCATCCCATGGGAAGTCAGAGAGGAAGTTACGCAAATTTTCATGTTGGGTATGCTCGAAGTGCCAAAGATGGCGTTGACTAGGAGGGATTGGTGGAGGGGGAGCAAAAGTGGAAGAGACTGAGATCATAGAGTAGTCAGATTTACCAAGAGGGGAAAGCACTGAATAAGAGTAGCTTGAAGATTTAGAAGTAAAAAATAGGCCAAGAGTGTTTGCAGCATGTTCGTGACGATCAGGAACACGAGTAGGATGTTTGATCATTTGCTCCAGATCGTGAGTAATAGAGAAAGCAAGGGCCTCGCTTCCTCCCACATCAGTGTGAGAAGAATTAAGCCACTCACTGTGGTGTACATTGAAGTCTCCAATGTAGCGAACTTTGGCATGTGGGCATGTGGGTGAGAAGATAGCAAAGACTTATGGCACGAGGACAGATATTCAAAGAAAGACACAAACTCGGTGGAGTTTGGAGAACAGCAGAAGAAGCAAAGGAAGATAGTGGTAGTGGAGAGATGGACATTTAGCCAGAGAACATCAAAGTGGAGAGATTCAAGGTCCATGAGCCCTGCAGTAGGAGTGTTAATGTTGCAGTAGGCACAGACCCCACCTTTGGAACGAAAACGAGTATACAGATTATAGTGAGAGATTTGAAATGGGTCAGTGGAAGCATGTATAGACAGTTGGGTTTAAAATAGGAGGAGGAGGTTAGGAAGGAAAGTACCCAAGTGCTGTTCTACAGATGAAAGATTGGAGTTCAGCCCACGAATGTTAGAGTAGTAAAGAGTGAAAGAAGGAGATCTATTGGGAGGTGCAAGGCTAAGGGCAGAACCATTACAACCACCAGGCATGTCTGTCCTCAAGCCAATAGTGGAGTCAACACGATTCCCGGACATTCTTCGCACCCCTCTATGCCAGGTACTGGGGGCCATTAGCTGTAGACCTTCCATAAATAAAAACAAATGTGAGGTAAAAAGAGGGGAAAAGAGACAGATGTGGGGAATGTTGTGACTTGTCAAATGTAATGGAATAGCAAGAGATGTGTAATGAATACGCCAGAATATTCAGTGTAGATGTAGGCATGAGGAAAGAACCATCCTGAAGGAAGAGTCAACCGGAACTGTCTGGACCAGTCCTAGTTATATCCTAATACCTTCAGTCATAGTCTTTCAATGGGCAGCTGGTGCCATGGCCAGCCTACTAACTTAAGCCAATTAGGGTACAATCTTCTATTTGGTCTAGGCCTAGACCCCTGGGTTTATTCCTATATTCCTTTGACATATGACAAGGTTTTCCACAGGAATAACATTTTACTTGTAAATTTCCTTTTCGGTCTCTTAAGTTCATTGCACTCTTACTACTTCTTACTGTTTGCAGGGTTTCTTGGAATCTTCAAATGCTGGTAACTCTAATTTAAACTGAGAAAAAGTCAGTGTCTTTCTCTGCCCTCTCACATCACGAAACATCTTGAATTCTGGCGGTAAACCTTTCAGCATCATAGTAATAAGTAGGCTATCACTTACAATCTCACCAGTGGCCTTACGCAAAGTTGCCACAGTTTCAGCCTTCACCATGTAGTCTGTCAGGACTTCATTCTCTGTCATCTATAGTGTGGTGAGCTGAGTGTAAAGATTCAGTACTCTTGGCATACCCTTGCCGAGATAATGGTGTCGTCGAATTTGGATGGTTTTCTTACCATCATGTATCGCATCACGAATTATTAGTGAGAGGCTTCTTTCGTCTAGGAATTGGACTAATTCTCCATATACTCGTCTGTTCTTCTCCAAGCGGGCGACTCACTCGTGAGAACGTCGTAGAGTTTGCATGTTGTTAAATAACCACAAAATTTCTCTTCCCACAACTCGTATTTATTCTCATCGCCACTAAAACATAGGCGTCCACTGGACCCATAACCAGTTAGGTTTGTGGCCATGATTATGATAAAATACGATCAACTATGTGGCATTTAAATGGCAACTCAAAATTTTAATTCAAAGGCTAGGAGCTTTTACTTACACTAAGGGTTTTACATATTCGCCGCTAGAGTGCAGCACATATAACAATACCGCATATATATGCATATACAGCTATACTATCCATTATATGAGAAATAACCCAGTAAAAAATAAATGGAAGATCTATGTAACAATATATATTCAATCCTTCTTTAATGAATAATAAGAAAAATAAGGGTGCTACTGCCGCTTGCTATCCACAAGAAAAAAACATCTACTAGGTTAGGTTAGTTTAGGTTAGGTTAGGTTACGTTGGGTTAGATTAGGAAGTAGACTCATGACAGGTAGAGACCAAGCAAAAATGGCACCCAAAATAAGTATTTACAAAACATAAATGGTGAACTTACGTTTATCTTGTAATACATAAACTCAACAGTTTGGTACTTTTATCAATTCAGTATAATCCTTCAATATAACCAAATACATAAACAAAGAAGTAAATAAAGCCATAATTTTGATATATACGAATACAACTGTCTGGGTAGCTATGTATTCGTCCACCGTGCTCACAAACTGTTCAGCACACGTGGTTTGAATTTAACACACCAGCCAGGTAAGTAGAAAAATTGATTTATTTCAATACTTATTGGCCTCTAACGTAACGACAAAACAACATAGTTCAGAACGATGCAAAACGGGGACCTCATATAGATATATATAGTGGTGAAAGAAAGTTAAAAGATTTATTTGTGTAATTTTTGTTTATTCTGTAGGCAAAGGTTACTTTTAATTTGACATTTGTCTATGAACTATAAAAAACGATTAAAGAAATAATATTATCGGGATCTAAGAAAGACAATTTAATTTTTTGTGACTTATTTATGTTACAAATACATTCAGTATATTCAAAGGCTTGTTTTATTTTCCTGTTTCGAAATTTCATAACTAATTTTCCTTATTAACAGTTAAATTACACCCCTAAGTTTTAGATATTCCAGAAGTGTGCCCTGAACTAAATAAGTTTGAGAATCACTGGCATAATATGACATCTAACAGTATATTCAATGAGTATATTCAGTTGATAAAGCTTCCATAACAAGAAATGAGTTTGTTGATGAAAATTAAAGTTTTCAAATATACATATACGACAATGTATGTATACTAGTGATTCTAAAGGACAAATTTATAAATTTTCATATGCATGATATATCCATGGCACTAAAATTAGAAATACAAAAACAAATCATGTAATAATAAAAAATATGCTATAAAGCAACTCTCATTACTGTCTATGTGATCATCCAGACTCTAAAGTCATTCACTTAAATATATATTATTGATATATTGAAAGGTATTCAGTTTTTTAAGGAAGAAAAGTTATGAAAATTAGGGAAGAGAGAAGGAGGAAAAGAGTTCCAGAGTCTGGAAGTAGATGGAAAGAAGCAGTTGCTGCACCGACCAATTTGCGAGCTACACATCTCCACACAGTATCTGTGAGACAAGGCTGCTCGGCAAGTGCTACATGGCATTGACAATAAGGGAGGATGCAGCTCGCCTAATGATAGCAATTATTAAACAAATACAGATGCAGCAGATGCAGCTGTCAAAATAATGGAGTTTTGGGTTGGAACAAGTGCTGGTTAAAAAGCCTATGTTGTTCTCAACTTTGCAATCTGGATTGGTTTCTTAATATTTCCCAAACAAGTCCGAGTTTCCAAAACCCCCTTCATTTCTTTTCTAGATATTTCTATATCAAACAACAGAAAAGTCGGAAATTCTACAGAACATTTTGCAGAGTATATCATGAAACGGACAAGAGATAATTATTTTTTTTTTATGAGTGTGACATCGAGATAGCTAAGAAACTTGCTCTCATCAATAAAGGCCCGGGCACAAAGAAAACATTAAGACGAAGAAATAATAAAAGGCTAAGGACAAGGCAGAGTTGACGTAAAGATACACAATAGTAAAAGGACATGCTGAATGAATAGTCTAAGTACAGTGATCCTAGAGATATGGCAGGATTAGGCCATGAGATGAAGATAGATCCGTTTTTTGAAGGAAGAAAAGTTATGAAAATTAGGGAAGAGAGAAAGAGGAAGAGAGTTCCAGAGTCTGGAAGTAGATGGGAAGAAGCAGTCGCTGCACCGACCAATCTGTGAGCTACACATCTCCACACAGTACGAGTGAGACAAGGCTGCCTGGCAAGTGCTACATGGCATTGACAATAAGGGAGGATGCAACTCGCCTAATCACCAAAATAGCGATGGAAGTAGTAGAGATAAAGATGAAAAAGAGAAGATACCTTACAGGGAAGAGAAAGAGAATCCATATTAAAAGTAAGAAAAGGGTCATTAATGTGTCTGCCTGCCTTAGATTTAGCCCTATCAAGGAGATAAGTAAATGATAAGCACCCTAGCTCTGCAACCAGTATTATAAGCAGAGACCGATAAAACCTTCATAGATTTTAGGTAACTGTAAAGAGGGAGAGTAATGACGAAAACGAAACAGAACCCCCAATTTTTGGAATGAAGATTTAGAAATTTGGATTATGTGATTCCTCCAAGATAAGTTCAAAGCTATATGGATTCCTAATATGTTGATAGAATGAAGAGGGTAAATTTCGTTAGTTTCGAAGACAACAGGGTTATCATGGGGAGAAGATAAAGAGATAGTCAGAAACTGTGTCTTGAAGGCATTAAATTTTTCTAAATTTTGGGTGCCTACTCAGATACCCTCTGTAAATCAGAGTTGAGAGTAGAGGAAAGAGTGATACAAGGCTGATTACAAGTAGCAGATGAAGGTTGTGAAGAAAAGGCAGAGGAAAAATGAAGAGTAGAATCATCGGCAAAGGCGTGAAGAAGAGAGGAGGATGGGGACTGAAGAAAACTGTTGATGAAGAGAAGGAACAGAGGAGGTGAAAGAACAGAGCCCTAAGGAACAAAACTCATAACAGGGATTACACTAGATGCTGCACTGTCAACAACCACAGAAATAATATGGTCAAAAAGAAAACTGGCAATCAGAGAACAGAGAGAAGGGTAAAGCCATAGGTAGGTTTGTCATAGAGAGCCTTGTGCTAGACTATGCCAAAAGCCTTAGAGATATTGTGATACAGCCGCCAATTGTAAAAGTTTAGGTTATGTAGTTCGGTTCCCTTGCATTATGGATTAGATAGGTTGCCTGTATGGGCAACAGTTGGAGCATGAACACAGTGATATTAGGTTAGGATATGCACGGTAATTAGTTAGAAATGCCAAAATTAAATAGAACTAACCGGTCATTATATACCTGACTTACCATACATATCATCACACTATCACTATGATATATATTACTTAGCGGCATTAGAAATAGGATTTGGGTTATGTTAGTGAGGGTAGGATATCGGAAAATAGTAGGAAATATGTAGGAAATGCCTAGAGCTATTTGCAGGTGTCGCCTGACATCTCTCAGAGCTCGGCGGAAGAAAAGATAACTCTTCTGCTCACTAGAATTAGATTAGAATAGGAATAATGCTTTTCAACAAAACATGTAAGGTAGAACTTAAATTAGAATTAGTATACACAATGTACAATATTACCACTCCATTACAACCCTCCCCCCTATAAATCAAGCCGATCCGGAGGCTTGACAACTCTAGCAGAGCGGCGTATCAGAGTAGCCAATTTGGGTGGAACTTCAACTTCAGCTCCCCCATTAGGTTTGTCTACTCTCTCATGAACCATATGCGAAAGAGCAGATTCATCACTTATAACAGGTGAGAAAGTCTTAATAGGCGTAGACGGAATACATGGTGTAGATCGATTAAAAAATCTGGTCTTGATGACGTTTCACCACATGTCCTCCTGGAAGTTCACATTTGTAAGACACAGGACCAGCTTGTTTCAACACTCGTGCAGGAACCCAACAATCCTTAGATACTGTTGACTAATTCCACATCATGACAGAAGACTTAATTGTCAACTCTAGATTTCTAGCAATATTACTGTTATAATAAACTCTCGCTGGTCTTGCTTAGACAACACAGTTTGTTGTACACGTTTACTAGAGTATACTAGATCCAACATGGTACGTAGCTTCCAGCCAAGCATCAACTCAGCTAGAGACAGTCCAGTAGTAGAATGAGGTGTCACTCTGTGCTGGAAAAGATACTTATCTAAGTTCTGCAATCTTCACCAGAACAGAGTTTGAGGAAATTTTTAAGACCTTTGACAGTATTTTCAGCCTGGCCATTCGTGCTTTGCTGGTAGGGTGCAGACTATAATGTTTCTTACCTGTTCAAGATAAGTAGATGGTTGTAAAGCTCTATGAAGCTCTATAATTGTGTATGATGTGTAGTAATTATAATACATATCCCATTTTTGTCGTTACTGTTATAGAGATGAAGTGGGGTGGATATGTATACACAACTATACTGTAACTGCTTTTATTTTGTAATGCCATTTGTAGAAGAGTATAAATTCGATAACTAAGCAAATACACATAACTGACATGAGAACAATCAATAATACTGGATAATACTGAAACACTTCCAAAAAGCATCGAAACCCATATATGACGGATCGAAACATACCATTTGTGGTTGTCAAAGAAAACACTTCCTGAGAGTACAATAGAAAAGTTAACACTAGTTAAAGAGGTATCTCAGACACAACACTTCCTTCCCCCTTAAAGAGTTTTGAGTACATGTATGGGCATATGCAAAATATATCTTGTCTTAATATCTATATTATCATAATATCATGCATGGTTACAAATCTAATATCTTAGGAGCTATTCCCGTGGTTGCCTTATCAGGAAATACCCTGCATGACACTGGACTCTGGGGTAAAGGCTATGTTAACGTGTCTGCTGAGAACGAAACCTCTGTGTTTGTGGCTGGTTCCACTGCATATCTGGGATGAAGAGTTTTTTCAGTATCATACTGATCTGCTGAGAGATGGTGCCTATTGTTAGACCAAGAAAGCTTTAGCTGATCAGTGTGTCTCTTCATTGCATTTCCATTTACTCAAACATCATAATGCATATTCCCAACCTTTTATGTAATTTCTACAGGTATCGACTTGTCTGGTGTTGTGTATGATTGTGCAAGTATTGGAGATGAAGGTTGAATGTGTCATATATCCTTTTGGTGTTGTAATTGTGTCTGCTAATCACTAAAAAAATCAGGCAACATCAGATCTAACTTAGTCCCAATCCTCCTCCCCATCAACAAAACTGATGGTGCCATACCCGTAGTTTCATGTGGAGTAGTTCAATAACTAAAGAGAAATTAACTTATGCTAGTAGGAACAGTAGCATGTGAGGCTTGTCGACATTTCATATTATGCTTAAATGTCTGTACAAATCTTTCAGCCTCCCCATTTGTGGAAGGATGATACAGTGCAGAAAAGGTGTGTAGAACACCATTTACATCCAAATATCTTTGAATTCCTGAGAAGAAAACTGAGGACCATTATCACATACTATGCGCTCTAGCAGACCATGGACTGCAAAATATGGCATTAGTGCCTTGATAGTGCAATGTGAGGTAGTTGACTGCATTGGAATGATCTCTGGCCATTTACTGTAAGCATCGACAACAATTAAGTAAGAATATCCAAGAAATGGGCCAGCAAGATCAATGAGTAGCAGTTGCCAAGCATGTCTAAGAAATCCCCATGGGTGCAAACATGCTGGCTTGGGATTATTTTGATTGATGGAACAAGTTGCACAAATCCGCACAGATGCTTCAATGTCCTTGTCCATTCCCGGCCACCACATGTAACTTATAGCTATTGCTTTAGATCTTACAATGCCCTGGTGATCCTCATGTAGATCGGTGAGTACCTGTTCCCTAAGATACTTAGGAACAACAATTCTGGCCCCATGATATGCAATCCTGTTCCACAAAAGTTCAGACCATACTGCCCTATATGGTTTACATTCTTCCTGAGTCATTGTTGAACCTTGACCAGTAAGTAAATGCTGAAGTATCTTGAACAATATTGAAACCTGTTTTGTGCTTTTAGCTATATGTTTAGCTGTGATAGGTAAGTTGTAGCTGTCTAACAACAAAATAGTGACATCATGATGTGTACAAGGTTCGTCCACTGGTAAGCTAGAAAGTGTGTCTGCAGGCCCTATCTTGTATAATTATAAGCTGCCAAAATGATAGCCCACTTTTGCAACTGTGCAGCGACTAGAGTAGGTAAACCTGCTTTGGGACCTAAATTGGCTAATAATGGTTTGTGGTCAGTGACTAACTTAAATTCCTTCCTGCTGTATAGGTAAATGTGGAATTCCTTTTCAACATACACTAGTGCAAGGAACTCCTTTTCAATTTATAAATAGTTTCTTTCTGCCTTATTAACCAATCTAGATGCATAAGCAATTGGCCTTTCTGTGCCGTTGGGCATGACATGAGCAAAAATTGCACCTATGCCTACCTGTGAGGCATCACACACTAGCTTTACCAGCAAGTCCATTCTGAAATGCGTCAAGAACTTTGGAGAAGTTATTTCTGCTTTTATCTTCTCAAATTACTGCTGACAGTTCACTGACCAGTGCCATGCTACGTCTTTGTTTAACAGTCGATACAGTGGTTCTTCTAGGGTAGCTAAGTCTTTTATGAACTTTCAGTAAAATGTCACAGTTTTAAAAATGACTGTAGCTCCTTGACATAGTCAGGCACTCTTGCTGACTGTACTGCCCTGACTTCGTCATCTGTCTTATGAATACCCTGGTCAGTTATTTTGAATCCTAAATAATCAATTGCTGAAACTTTAAAATGACATTTGCTCTTTTTTATTTTCATCCCATTTTTTTGGATTCGCTTCAATACTGCTACTAGTCTTTCGTGATGGTTTCTCTCGTCCTTTCCTGCTACTAATATGTCATTAACAAAATAAAATACTCTGGGCAATCCACTGAATATCTTATCCATGGCTTGCTGCCATATTGCCAGGACTGCTGGCTACTCCATATGGTAGTCTTTTGGGACGAAATAACCATAAATGAGTGTTTATTGTACAGTATTCTTGTGACATGTCATCCATGACTAACTTCTGCAAGGCATATTTTAGGTCAATTTTTGAAAAGACCTTACATTCTCATAGGGCTGCAAACATATTTGTAGGGCTGAGTAGAGGGTATTGGGATACTTGTAACTGTGGGTTTAGTGTTACCTTATAATCTCCACACAACTGGAATCCATCTTGTTTTGCTACTGGAACTAAAGGGGTTCCCCAGTCTAAATACATAACTTTCTCACATGTGTCTGCTGCTTCTAAACTTTTAATTTCCTGTTCAACTGAGGCTTTTAAAGCATCAGATTTCAGAATTAAGGTTGCCTTTGTATTTTTTACTGTGCCGTGTCCTTCAGTAGAAATTGCCTTAAATTCTGAAAACACATCACTCAAAGGGGTAACAGTATTATGTTCTACCTTCAGAAGCTTCAAATTTTCTGACCATTTTAACTGAAAAAGTTTTGACCAATCTAAACCCATTAATGTCTGACCTTGGCCTTTCACAATGGTGAGATGCAGATCCTGTGTTGTCTGCTGATCATACTGAACATTAACATTGGCTAAATCTACTATCTCTATGTTGCGTGCATTGTAATCCCACATAACTTTATTGCAACCTCCTATGGACAAATTAGGTATTTTGCGTGCCACCTGTCCCGACATCACAGAGACGTCAGCTGCTGGGTCAACATGCTGACAGCCAACACACTGTTTATGTTTACTGTAATCATTAACCACTTATCTTTGCTACTTATAGAGTTAATTTGAAAAGGAAATGCTGGTTTACTACTATCTAATTGCTCTGATGGCTCGTCTGACTGACGATTCTGTTATGTTTCAGGTTTAACTGAGGTATAATTGATGTGCTTCTCCATTTTGCAGAGCCTACACATGTTACTGAAATGACGCTTGCATCCACAACTATTACATTTCTTGTCAGTTGCGGGACACTTTGTCCTGTCACTGGGATAATGACCTGCCTTACCACACCTGAACCATGGTTTTGTATTTGTGGATTGCTTACCCTCAGGTTTCCTTTGAACTGTCGTGTTCTTTCCTTGTTGCCATTGCTGTTTGCCAAACTGGGAGGTCAATTTATTAACCTGAGAATTATTTTTTGAACCCTCAATGGATTGAGCTTTAGAATTTGCTGCATCCATAATCCTAGCTGTGTCTAAAACCATATCTAATGTCAGGGTTTTCTCCTGAAGCAATTTTTTTTAAGTTCATGTGAAATACATTTGACTATAACCTGATCTATTATGACATCGGTATTGAACTCACAAGTAGAAGCTAACTCTTTCAACTATGTATCAAATGCATCAACTGATTCTTTTGCATCATGGGTGCACTGGCTAAACCTAAATCTCTCATATCTAAAATTAATTTTAGGAGCAAAATAGACATTTAGGCAAACAAGTGTTTGTTGAAGGGTGTTACCTGCAGGTGTGAGGATTTTATACACCTCCTACACCTCTAGACCAGCTACATGGAGTAGTAGGGCATGCTTCTGCTCATCCTTGGTGACTCCTATGCACTTCATGTAGATGTCAAACGAATTTATCCACTTATTTCACCTCTGTGCAATAGTGGAAGATTCCTCATGCATGGAAAACGCTCACGGCACGGGTAGAACGAGCACCATGGTTGTGGTTGACAGCTGTGGGCTACTTACACACTCCTGCCAAAACTTGGTTGATGCCATATGTGCTACCAACCTCAGCCTTGCATCATTACCAGTCATCGCCACTGCTATGTCTCTTACCTGTTCAAGATAAGTAGATGGTTACAAAGCTCTGTGAAGCTCTATAATTGTGTATGATGTGTAGTCATTATAATACATATAACATTCTCGTCATTAATGTTATAGAGATGAAATGAGATGTGTGAGAGTGTTTTGCTCAAAGTCACCCGAGGCTGTTAGATGCCTTATTAGTAATTTAGTAACTTAACTGTCATTTTTCTAACTAAAATATGTAATTCCCACTTCTTGACTTTTACAGATTATGACTATTTACAATTAATATTTTAGCTTATAGCTGATTTTAAATATACCTTATTTACTCTTCTTGTACGTGTAGAAGTATAGTCCCAATATAAAGGCTGCTCCTACTTTTCCACCTCTTCAGTGAACTCACCAGATACGTTTTGTTTACAATTTTCTTATTATAAAAATTGTTCTTCCTGATAATTTTGTTATAAATTTGACTTTGCTGTTATGTCATTTTCCTGTCTAGATATATATCAGTAGCTTCTTTATTATTTGAGTACTTAAATTCCATCTCCTACGAGCAAAAAACGTTCTAGAGATTGTTTACCAGTAACCTAACTTTCCATTATTATTCTCGTTTTATTTTATTTGCTTCCACTTGTTGCACCTAAAATACTGTCTCTCCCTTGCATCTCTGCTATAATTGCCTGCCAGGGACCACAACTAAAGTAGTCCTTAAATTATATCAGAGCCAGTTACTGCTCTAGAAATATATCCTGCAGATGACATCACCAGGAGGGACAATGAAGCGTCCTCATTTGGCGGCCAAACATCCCAGAGGCAACATCTCGCCTCAGCAGTCAAGTTATTTCAAATCTTATTTACGTGGCATCTTCACAGGAATTCATCTGGCACAACAAGGTGAGGGATAGTGTATGGTAAAGCTCGTGGGTCAAGCAAATTGTTTTTTTGAGAATTAGTTACATTCGTTACTGGCTAAATCCTATGAATTTTTTCTCAGATTCCATTCCCACACAAATGAAATTTTGTAGATTACCTTACTGGAATCTCACTTGCCAAAGTTAATTCCTTAACCTGGAAATTACAGCTGATATACATTGCTAAGAAGTTTCTTTTCATTGACTGTGATAAACGAAAATCTCATCCTCTGAAGACTGGCTATGAGCACGTAAATATCTATCCCTTTTCCTAATAAATTCTTATTTCATTTCACCTCTTTCTATCATCGTAAATAAAGTGTTTTACGTCAAAAACTCGTGTATAAAGCTATTTGCTATATAATTTGCAAATAATCAATCATTTAGCTAAAGTGTTTTATGCTATAAACTGCAAATAATTAAAAGGTAATTTTACCTTGTTGGCTTTGCAAATATTTCCTGTTAACCACAATTTAATGAATGCATACTTTATTTACCTTGCTGATTCTTCATATGTTGGGGATAAAGTGTTTTGAGTAATAAGTTGCAAATACTTCAAAAGGTGGTTTTGCACCCTCTTTTTCATTGCAAACAGTTCTTGATAACCAAAAGTGAATGAATACTGTATTTATCTCGTAGATTTTTCCTTTATCTAAATAGAGTGTTTTACCATATTAATTGCAAATCAGTAATAAGCATTGCAACTTTTCTGGTTGCCCACAATTTAAGGAATACATACAGTACTGTATTTGTCTTGCTTATTCTTCATTTATTGTGCATAAATTGTTGTCCATTAATACCAGTAAAGAATTAATGGTTTTGTATGTTATTATGGTAGCATAAATATTTCTGGTTAGCTGTGACTAACCAATATATTTTCATTCTGTAGAATAACATTGGAAACTCATTATATGTGTGCTCATGCTTTCAGTTTCCCATTATTAACAGTGTGTCGTTTCTGTTTCTGCAATTGCAGTGTCCTCTATTCTACTCTGCCTGTGTGACAGAGGTAATCGTCAAGTTGAGGCCAAAGTCTTGGCATACGTCCGTGGTGCCGGGAAACGAAATCGTGCTCACCACCTCCAGGATTCGAGGCAGCATTTCATAAAATTTAATTTGAGAAATTTAATTCAATTCTTTTAATGTCATTGCATTTCCAAAATTAAAAGAAATTTGAATTCTGAGTTTCATTTAACCGAGGAATGGTATAACGGATGGGGTGTTCAAGTACAAATATCTGTCCTGTCTGTTTGTGAGCTCTTAACCGAGCTCAGTACTTTGAGTCCCCTTAGTAAAACTGAATCTTAACAACACTCTACCATTCCCCCAACAAGATTGGCACCCAAACAGGGACGCGAACAGACAGATTGATTTCGATAAATTTATTTTTATTTCGCTTTTTAACAGTACACATGAAACCTGATTACCAATGGCTCGATTATTGAAATGAATGAATCTTAGGCTGCACACGAAAATTTTCGTGTTAGAGACGTTGCGGATCAGAAATTTTTTTTTATTTTCAATATTAATTATGGTAACAAATATTTTCTTGTTTCCCATGTGGTAAACAATATTTCAGGAAATCTACATGAGATTATGTGGTAACAGACTTAAGAAATTTTGCATGACGAGAAGACGTGTTATTTAACATTTCATTTATTTGCGTGATAAGATTGAGTTTAAAGCATTCGTGTTTTAAATATCCGTTAAAGGGTGATACTTGTTAAGAATTGTATATATTTCCTTGGGATTTAGGAATTGGGAGAAAGCATATTAAGTATTTTGCTTATAATTGTGTTTTATATTCAAGCATTGACCGCTCATAGATTGGGAAGAAAAACTCTGGTGTCATTTATTGAGCCTAGGCTAAGCCCTTCATGTGCCTGAGTTGTCACTTGAAATAAATTTTCTCATTACTAGTAGACATGTGTAATCTGGCTGCCTAGTAAGCTGTTAGCTTATCTTTGGTGTATTTTGCATAGGATCTGTGCCTTTTGGCAACACTACCGAATTTTACTTATGACAGTTTATTTGTAGGTACTGCCATATACTTGCTCATACGCAGGCACGACCGCTATACTATACTTGTTTGTATTACTTACGACATTTTATTTGTGGGTACTGCCATATACGCGCTCATAAGCAGGCACGACCACTATACCGTACTTGTTTGTACTCTCTGGCACTGGGTGCTAGTCAGTAAAATTCGTTGTTGCTTATTCCTCTCATTTGCACCATAACCGCAGGTACTGCCACGTATTGCTGCTAAGCAGGCACGACTGCCATCCTGTATTACCAGTGTTTCATGCACTGTTTTGCAACATTTTGTTGCTGTTGCACTTGATTGTGTTGCTAATTCCTTTCATTTGCACAATAACCGCAGGTACTGCCACATATTGCTGCTAAGCAGGCACGACTGCCATTCTGTATTACCAGTGTTTCATGCACTGTTTTGCAACACTTTGCTGCTGTTGCACTTGATTGTATTTTGAGTCACTTTTATGGTGAGGTTTTGAGATCACTTTTCGTTTAAGTTTGAACTGTGGTGTTGAATTTTTTTTCTCTCCTTGGTGTTGTGTGGTTCTTTCATTTTTTTTTTTACGATTGTAGAGATTTGTTTTTTAGTGGTTGTTTTGGCACTTCGTTATTGACTGTTTAGGAAACCACCATGGAAACCAGGCAGTCACAGGAAACAAACATGGAAAACATCAAAACATTCGATGAGGAGCGTTACCTGGCCATAATGATTGCTAGGGGTGAGAGATATGGTCTTTCCCCAGGGCAGAAGCTCTTCGAATGGGCTCATGAGAAGATGGTTGAACACCGAGATAAGCTGGAAAAGAGAGCAAGTGCTGAGGCACAAGCACAACGTGATGAGGCACAAGCACAACGTGATCATGAGCTTGCGCTTGCTCTGCTTCAAGCGGGATTCCCAGACAGTGGTCCTTCAACTGGAAATGGAAACCAGCCTCGTGAGAGGCCCTCCCCAATACCAAAATATGAAGACGACGGCAGGCAACCACTTGATACTTACCTCCGCTCTTTCGAAAGTCTTGGGCAGTTAACGAAGGCACAGAGGCTGAGAAGAGTCATTGGCTGCTCGCCTCCATGCCACCCCGTCTGCTCGCCCTGGTCAATGAACTAGACCAAATGCAACTGAGGGACTATGAGAAAGTTAAAAGCACACTCCTGGCCTCGCAGAACCTTTCACCAGCTGAGTGTCGTGCTAGGTATATTTCTGCTTTCCCATTGAAGAAGGAGAACTGTAGTATCTTTGGCAAACGCAAGGCTCGCCTCTTTAATGATTGGTTACGAGTTGCAAAGTGTCCTCGTGAGAAGTTGTATGCGTTCTTGATGTTTAATGCAATTGCCAATGAACTTCCTCCAGACGTTGTTGCATATATAAGGACTCAGCTTAAAGATGAGATCAACTACGAGAAAAGTTTAGCCGCTGTGGACGAGTACCTCCAGCACAACCAACCTGGAGTACGTCTCTGTGATGTTATGAGGTCAAGAAGGGCTGATTCCAAGGTTCGTCCTCAGAGTTGTATCTCCCCAGCAGCAAGCCATGATTCTCACCGGAAAGGAGATCATAGGAACGGGAAGCACAAGGGCCCCTTGCAGAACTCACATCATCCAGCACATCCTCCTTACACTCCTTACACATCCTCCTTATTACGGCCATGCACCCACACTCAAGAAGGATAACTCAGTAAGACCTAAGCCTCAGCAGTTCAAAGGCAAAGGCCATTACTCTGCTCCTCCTTCCAAGGGTTTTCAGCCAAACTCTAAGAGCCACCACGCTCCCTCACACAGCGGCAGCCAACAAAGCCATCCGCCAACGCACTTGGCCCATGCTGTAGAAATAAGGCCAGAAATGGCCACTGAGGATAATGCCGAGGAACCTACATACAAACTTGCCAATGTGGAACTCACCGAATTGGGTTTTCCGCAGGTGATCCCAAAATGTCTAGGAACTATAAATGGTGTGGAAGTTGAGATAGCCCTCGACACAGGGGCCAATGGCATATTTGTTGACGAGAGATACGTCAGGGATGAAGATTTTACCTGCAAAGTCGTTTGTGTGCGAGTTGCTGAAGGAACACCCCAAATACGACGCTGCTGTGTCATTAACCTGGATTGCAAATACTTCAAGGGAAAAGCCCCAGCTGTGGCAATGATTGGGCTTATGTACCCTGTCTTGATGGGTCGTGCACTGAACCTAGTTCCTACTTTCCAGACCGACCTCTACCATAAGGACATTTCTCGTTCTAACTTCCCTCGGAGGAAGTCACATTAAGCCATTTCAGCAGCAACTCCTGGCCTCGATGCCAAGAATTTGGACGATTCTCCGACTGACTCCGTTGAGTCTGCTGCAGTCAGTACACGTAATGTGGAACGCGGAGAGTTTCCCCCTGCTTTACCAGATGATGCACCTCTAGAGCCATTGAAGTCCCATCCAGACTTTGCCAAATTGCAGCAAGACTGTCCCAGCCTCAAACGCTGGATGCAGCAGGCCACCAAGGGAAGGACCTTCACGGTGAGAGGAGGAGGCCAGATCATTTACGCCCTTGAAGATGGAGTACTTCGTAGGCATATGACTAAAGATGTACGCCGAGGTAGACAGATATGTAGGCTCCTGCCCTGTCTGTCAATCCACCTCAACAGCACCGGTACCGAAAGTTCGCATGGGGATAACTAAGCTCTCAATGGAGCCATTTTTCAAGGTCGCTATTGACATATTAGGTCCTATTAATCCAGCTTCGTCCAAGGGGAAAGAGTTCCTCCTGGTAAATGTTGACCTGGCAACAAGGTACCCAGATGCAGTGCCACTATCTTCTATCACAACTGAAGCAGTCGCTCATGCTCTATTTGAAATCTGCTCCAGGGTTGGCTTTCCTGAGCAGGTCACTTCAGACAATGGAAGTCAGTTTACAAGTAGGCACTTTGAGGTTTTCTGCAACATTTTAGAAATGAAGCACATTCGTACGAGTAGCTCTATCATGCCCAATCAAATGGAGCATGCGAACGCTATAACGGAACATTGAAGCGATGTTTGCGCAAGCTAGTGATAGATATACCTAGGCAGTGGGACAAGTACGTCCCTGCTGCACTTTTCTCCTTCAGAGACAAGCCCCACAACACTACTGGATACTCGCCTTTCGAGCTGATTTATGGTCATAAGGTCAGAGGCCTAGTGGAATTCTTGGCAGAATGTTGGGATTCACCTACCATCGAAGATGACAATAGGGACGTCCATGAGTATATTTTGAAGTTTTCGTCTCACCTCAAAAAGGCTTGGAAAACTGCACAATTAGCCATTAAGGGTCACCAGCAGACTGCCAAGCTCCTCTTTGACAAGCGTGCGTGGGGTCGTGCCCTGACACACGGAGATCGAGCTCTGTTACTTCTTCCAACAGATACCCGCAAGCTAATGCTACGCTGGAAAGGACCGTACACTGTGGTACACTGCGTGACCCCTAACAATTATGTGCTAAATGTTGATGGCAATAACCGGAAATACCACATTAACCAGCTGAAGCTTTATTGTGAGGACCCAGAGGCCCATAGGGATCCTGCACTGGCACTCTCAGCAACTTCTATAGATGCCCTCAGCATCAACAGAACCTCCGAGGCTGCAGCAACACAGGTGCTCCATTATAGCCACCCCTTACCTCCAATATTGGAATACTCCACCCTTGCAGTGGAGACAGACTTACGGGAGTGGAGTTTTTCGGAAGAGACCCCTCTGGCCGCAGCCACCGCCCTCGCAATTGAAGACATAAGTTTAGCTTTTGATGATGGTAAGGATCCTGCCATTCCCACACACCGAAAGGAAAGTGCGAGTAATTGCATTATTAACTGAAGACTGCAACTGAGTCAATGGGAACAGCTAAACAAGCTATTAGAGGACTATGAGAACGTCTTCAATGACCTCCCAGGCATTACCGCTACCCTTGAGCATCATGTCAGATTGACAGACCCAGAGCCATTTCGGCATTCCTATGGTCTTCCCCACCAGCTGTCCGTACGGCTGAAGGAAGATCTTGACACTTGGGTCCACCTCGGAATAGTTGAAAAGAGCATTTCGCCTTGGTGTTCGCCGTTACTGGCAGTGCGTAAGCGAGATGGCAGTCACAGGTTCTGCCTTGACTGTCGTAAGCTTAACTCCCGTACCATCTTTGATGAAGAGCCCATTGCTGACGTCGAGCATATTTTCTCGTTGCTCTAACGAGCCCGTTACCTGTCCAAGTTGGATCTGGCCAGTGGCTTTTGGCAAGTCCCGCTGAGCGAGACTACCAAGCCTCTAACAGCCTTTTCCACAAGATATGGTCTATACTAGTTCAGGGTCATGCCTTTTGATATGGTAAATGCCCCTGGCTGCTTCAGCAGACTCATGAGCATTATACTACAGGATCTCGACACTGTTTCATGCTTTATAGACGACATCCTGGTGCATTCTCAGGATTGGTCATCGCAACTCGAGACTCTCCGCAGAGTTCTCACTCGTCTGACCATCATGGACTTCATTTAAAGCCTTCCAAATGTGAGACTGGTTTCACACAATTGCAGTATCTCGGCCACGTGGTCGGAGAAGGAGTTATGTCCCCTTTACATGACAGGGGACAAGCTATTAAGGATATGGAGAAACCTGCTACTCTCACTCAACAGAGATCATTCCTGGGTAGTGTCGGCTACTACCAATGGTTCATTCCACACTTTAATACTATTGCTGCCCCTTAGGAGCAAATGACCTCCTCAAAGCAAGGTAAAACCTCCCCTGTCCAATGGACAGATGAAGCAGAGAGAGCATTTTTCAAGCTCCGAGAAGCATTGGCGGGTGAGCCAGTATTACAACTGGTAAACCCTGATTTTCCATTTATCTTGCAGACCGGCGCCTCAGACGAAGGCCTGGGTGCCATGCTCTTGCAAGCCCGATCAGACAACTCAACAGAAGTAGCTCCAGTGCGATATGCAAACCGCAGGCTTCGCCCTGCAGAGCGAAATTACTCCACCGTGGAGAAGGAAGCTCTAGATGCATATTGGGCCATAAAGAAATTTGAAGTCCATCTGTATGGCCAACATTTTACACTGAGAACTGACCACCGACCTCTCCTATATTTACAGACTGCAGACAAGCTAAATCCTCGTCTGAAAAGGTGGGCACTTTACCTGAATCTTTTCAAATTCACTGCCCAATATGTTCATGGCAAGGACAATGACCTTGCTGATCTACTATGTCGACTGTCATTACCCTCAAATGAGGAAGCTGGTGCTGTTAGCCTCAATTTGACTAGTCGGTAAAGATTACTTCTCTAATGTGTTGTTATTTTTTATGTTTATCATTTGTGCCTTTAATACTGTACTGTACTTGCTTATTTTAGCATACAAACGTTATTCCTAATGGAAGACGAAAAAGATGAAGAATAATTCTTTGATCGTAGTTTTATATTTCCCTTTGTGGGACTCTGAAAGCCAGAACATGGCAAAAAACATTTTAGTTTAGTGCTGAATAGCTGAAACTGTTTTAAATCCAGTCGCCAGTGTTAATGATGTGTTTCAAATTTTTCATTTGCGTATACTATATTTTTTTTGTATATTAAATTATAGCCTTCTTGCATGTGAAGCATTCTTAAACTTAAATATTGATATTCACTGATATCCATTGTGATTTAATTTTCTTGAAATTTGAATTTGATCACATTTCTTTTATGTTTTGCATGTCATTTAATGTTTTGTTTATAAGACTTGTTCACTTTTCCTAATAGTATGATATGTTCCAGTGGTGGATCCCATTCTTATTGTTCATTTGTTCTTTTCCATGAGAAGGATATCTCATCCCTCATAATAACACTGAAGTTACCGTAACTCCCTCAATATTCTCTAGAAAGGGCCTTTGTGACAGAGTGTTTCGCTCAAAGTCACCAGAGGCTGTTAGATGCCTTATTAGTTAAGTTAGTAACTTAACTGTCATTTTTCTAACTAAAAATAATAATTCCCACTTCTTGACTTTTGCAGATTATGACTATTTGCAATTTATATTTTAGCTTATAGCTAATTTTAAATATACCTTATTTACTCTTCTTGTACGTGTAGAAGTATAGTCCCGATTTAAAGGCTGCTCCTACTTTTCCACCTCTTCAGTGAACTCACCAGATATGTTTTGTTTACAATTTTCTTATTATAAAAATTGTTCTTCCTAATAGTTTTGTTATAAATTTGTCCTTGCTGTTATGTCATTAGCCTGTCTAGATATATATCAGTAGCTTCTTTATTATTTGAGTACTTAAATTCCGTCTCCTACGAGCAAAGAACGTTCTAGAGATTGTTTACCAGTAACCTAACTTTCCATTATTATCTCGTTTTATTTTATTTGCTTCCACTTGTTGCACCTAAAATACTGTCTCTCCCTTGCATCTCTGCTATAATTGCCTGCCAGGGACCACCACTAAAGTAGTCCTAAAGTGATATCAGAGCCAGTTACTGCTCTAGAAATATATCCTGCAGATGACATCATCAGGAGGGACAATGAAGTGTCCTCATTTGGCGGCCAAACATCCCAGAGGCAACATCTCGCCTCAGCAGTCAAGTTATTTCAAACCTTATTTACGTGGCATCTTCACAGGAATTCATCTGGCACAACAAGGTGAGGGATAGTGTATGGTAAAGCTCGTGGGTTAAGCAAATTGTTTTTTTGAGAATTAGTTACATTCGTTACTGGCTAAATCCTACGAATTTTTTCTCAGATTCCATTCCCACACAAACAAAATTTTGTAGATTACCTAATTGGAATCTCACTTGCCAAAGTTAATTCCTTAACCTGGAAATTACAGCTGATATACATTGCTAAGAAGTTTCTTTTCATTGAATGTGATAAACGAAAATCTCATCCTCTGAAGACTGGCTATGAGCCCGAAAAAATCTATCCCTTTTCCTAATAAATTCTTATTTCATTTCACCTCTTTCTATCATCGTAAATAAAGTGTTTTACGTCAAAAACTCGTGAATAAAGATATTTGCTATATAAATTGCAAATAATCAATCATTTAGCTAAATTGTTTTATGCTATAAACTGCAAATAATTAAAAGGTAATTCTACCCTGTTGGCTTTGCAAATATTTCCTGTTAACCACAATTTAATGAATGCATACTGTATTTACCTTGCTGATTCTTCATATGTTGGGGATAAAGTGTTTTAAGTTATAAGTTGCAAATACTTCAAAAGGTGATTTTGCACCCTCTTTTTCATTGCAAACAGTTCTTGATAACCAAACATGAATGAATACTGTATTTATCTCGTAGATTTTTCCTTTATCTAAATAGAGTGCTTTACCATATTAATTGCAAATCAGTAATAAGCATTGCAACTTTTGTGGTTGCCCACAATTTAAGGAATACATACAGTACTGTATTTGTCTTGCTTATACTTCATTTATTGTGCATAAATTGTTTTCCTTTAATACCAGTAAAGAATTAATGGTTTTGTATGCTATTCTTCTTCTTCCTCTATTTGCGTTCCCATTTTCATATGGGGTCGCATCTCTTCACTAGTCGTCTCCACTGGTTCCGGTCCATCACTTGCTCCTCCCCCAGCTGTCTCTCTCTGAGATCCTCCTTCAGTCGGTCCCTCCACCGTAGTTTAGGTCTTCCTCGTCTACGTCTGCCCTGCACGTCCATATGGCTCCTTCACTCTCACACCCACGTAGTCTTCTTCTCTCCTCTTCGCATGACCGAGCCACTGTAATCTCCTCTCCTGCGCTTTCGCCGAAGCCTCCACCACCTTCACTGTACCTCTGATCCGGTCATTTCGTATCCTGTCCTCCCTTGTCACCCCACACATCCACCTCATCATTCTCATTTCTGCGACATCTATCTTCCTTTCATGAACCTTTTTCACCGGCCACGTTTCTGCTCCGTACAGCAACGCTAGTCTCACAACTGACTTGTACACTTTTCCTTTCACTCTAGCACTGATTTTCTTGTCACATAGCACCCCTGATGTTCTCTTCCAGCTGTTCCACGCTACCTGGATCCTATGATCAATCTCTCTCTCTAGGTCTCCATCCTTCGTTACGTAGGAGCCGAGGTATTTGAAGGCGTCTGCCTTTGGGAGCTTGTGGTCTTGCATGAACATGTCGCCTCCTTGTGTCACATTGCACTCCAGGTACTCCGTTTTCTGTCTGCTCACCTTCAGTCCGTAATCCTCCAGCAAACCCCTCCATAGCTCCAACCTCTCTTGCAATTCTTCACGGCTCTCGGAGACCAAAACAATATCGTCTGCAATGAGCATGCTCCATGGTGCCTCCTTTGTCACCTCCTCCACCATCACATCCATGAGAAGGTTAAATAGATAGGGGCTAAGAGCTGATCCCTGATGGAGTCCAACTTTCACCTGAAAAGGCTCTATAGTGCCAACTGTACTTCTTACTCTTGTTGTGGCTTCCCTGTACATGTCCTGAACTATCTTGACATACTTCTCCTTCACTCCCTTCGACCTCATACTCCTCCACACCTCGCTTCTCGGGACCCGATAATAAGCTTTTTCCAGATCAATAAACGCCATGTACAGCCCTCTTTGCTTATCTCTATATTTTTCCATTGTCTGCCTCATTGCGAATACTGCATCCAATGTTCCTCGACCTTTCATAAAACCAAACTGCTCACTACAAACTTCTGTCTCCTCCCTCAGCCTTTTATCCAACACTCTTTCCAGCAGTTTCATAGTGTGAGGTGTTAGCTTAATTCCTCTATAGTTGTTGCAACTCTGGATGTCTCCCTTTTCTTTGAAAATCGGTACCATTATACTATCTCTCCATTCGTTTGGGATAGTCCCTTCCTTCATCACCATGTTCAGGAACTTTGTCAGCACCCGTATCCCTTCTTCGCCCAAACTCTTCCATACCTCTGCAGGAATCTGGTCTGGCCCTACTGACTTTCCATTTTTCATCTTCTTCAACACTTCTCTGACTTCCGCCTCACTCACAGGGTCTACCTCTCCCTCCATTCCCACTCCTTCACCTCTTCGTATTCTTGGATTTTCCTGATTTAGAAGTTCTTCGTAGTAGTCCCTCCACCGCATTTTAATCATGTCGGGGTCAGTAAGCACTCTTCCGTTCTTATCCTTGATTTGCTTTATTGATGTTAGGTCCTTTGTCGATCTGTTCCTTTCTTTTGCTAACTTATAGATTCTCTTCTGTCCCTCCTTTGTTTCAAGGTTCTCATACATATCCTGCAGTGCTGCTGCACGCGCCTGTGCTACAGCCCTCTTCGCCTCCTTATTTGCATCTTTCAACATAGCTTTACGCTCCTCTGTTCTTTCCTTGTCGTAAGCTTTCTTCATCTCTTTCATCTTTTCTATCTTCTCTTTGCAATTTGAGGACCACCACCAAGACTCTTTTCCGTTTCTCGGCTTCTTTCCAGATGACTTTCCGAGGACTTCCTCTGCCGTACTCCTGATCACTTCACTGTTCCTTTTCCACCACTGATCCACCTCCTCCGCCTCTTCTATCCTTTGTAGTGCTTTCCTCTTGAACTCCTGCTGCACCACTTCATCCTTGAGTTTCCACCACCTGATCCTAGGTTCTCCCCTCTCGACTCCGGTCTTTCGCGTCCTTACAACCAGCTTCGCCACAGCTGGGCTGTGCTGCGCTCCCACACTCTCTCCTTGTAGTACTTTACAGTCTTCCACTTCTCGGATGTTTTCTCTTCGATACAGGAGGAAGTCGATTTGACACTCTCTGGGACCACTCCTGTATGTCCAGTAGCTGTTTTTCATGAAGAACGTGTTCAGGATCGCCATGTCAAATGCTATGGCAAAATCCAGCACGCTCTCCCCCTCCTGGTTTTTCACTCCAGTACCTTTGCCTCCATGAACTCGTCTCACTCCATCGTTGTCATGTCCTATATGCCCGTTTAAGTCGCCGCCCACGACACATCTCTCCCCCGGCGGGACCTCCCTCTGTACTTCGTCCATTTCTTGCCAGAAAGTTTCCTTCTCTGCGTCATCGCACCCAACTTCGGGGGCATATGCGCTGATCACATTTATTGCTTCCTGACCATATACCAACTTGATCCTCAAAATCCTGCTGCTCTTCCTCACCACCTCCACCAGCTCCTCCTTTGTTTGGGGGTCTAGCACCACACCCACTCCATTTCTTCCTCTCTCATCCACTCCACTGTATATCAACTTGTAGCCTCCACCCAAATCTCGCACTTTATTTCCTTTCCATCTTGTCTCTTGTACACACAGTATGTTAATCTTCCTTCTCTCCATCAAATCCGCAACTTCTCTTCCTCTACCGGTCATGCTACCGATGTTAAGAGTAGCAATCCTCAGGGTATGGACTTGCTTCTTTAGCCGCACCCGTCCATATTGATGCTGTAACCCTCGTCCAGTTTCAACAGAGGTCGGGCTCCTCTGTGCGTCGCGTGAGCGGGGCACGCCATGGCCATCTTCGGTATTCTCTCGACTGCTATCCATGGGTTTTGGCAACAGGGTTTTACAACCGGATGCCCTTCCTGACACCAACCCTCCCCATTTTTCCGGGCTTGGGACCGGCACTGGGCTGCTATTTCTAGCAACCAAGAGGCTGAGTTCAATGGTTTTGTATGCTATTATGGTAGTATAAATATTTCTGGTTAGCTGTGACTAACCAATATATTTTCATTCTGTAGAATAACATTGGAAACTCATTATATATGTGCTCATGCTTTCAGTTTCCCATTATTAACACTGTGTCATTTCTGTTTCTGCAATTGCAGTGTCCTCTATTCTACTCTGCCTGTGTGACAGAGGTAATCGTCGAGTTGAGGCCAAAGTCTTGGCATACGTCCGTGGTGCCGGGAAACGAAATCGTGCTCACCACCTCCGGGGTTCGAGGCAGCATTTCATAAAATATAAGTTGAGAAATTTAATTCAATTCTTTTAATGTCATTGCATTCCAAAATTAAAAGAAAGTTGAATTCTGAGTTTCATTTAACCAAGGAATGGCATAACGGATGTGGTGTTCAAGTACAAATATCTGTCCTGTCTGTTTGTGAGCTCTTAACCGAGCTCAGTACTTTGAGTCCCCTTAGTAAAACAGAATCTTAACAACACTCTATCATTCCCCCAACAAGATGGATATGTATACACAACTATACTATAATTGCTTTTATTTTGTTAAGCCATTTGTAGAAGAGTATAAATTCTAAAACTAAACATATACACATAAATTACATGAGAACAGTCAATAATGTTGGATAAAACTGAACTACTTCTAAAAGATATCAAAACCCTTATATGAAGGATTGAAAACATACTATTTGTGGTTGTCAAACATAAATAATAGAAACACTTCATGAGTGTACAATAGAAAATTAACAATAGTTAGAAGGGTATCTTAGACACAACAGAGACAAGATATGACAAACACCATTCTTCTCAAGAAATAGGCTGACTTCCCTAGACATAAAATTAGGACCATTGTAGGTAACAATTGTCATAAGCAGACCAAAATGTGAGAAAATATTTCTAATGAGATTAATCATAGCAAAAGAACTAGTGTCTTTAGTATTTAGCACTTCAATCCACTTAAAATGAGCATCAGTTAGCACTATAGAATAAGTAACCATGACTGTGTATGCTAATTCTAAGGTAAGTTTTACCTTGCATGTTTTGTTGAGAAGCATACAGGCAACCTATCTAACCCAAAATGCAGAGAAGCCAAGCTACCTAACCTAACCTACTACAATTGGTGACTATATCACAACTGGCGACAAGGATGGGATCTAAAAACGACTGGCAATTTAGCACCATCTTTCTTCTGATAAAGAACAGCACCCAAACCATACTTAGAACTGTCAGCAGACACTACAAGAGGTAAATTAGGGTCTAAATGAATTATACAGGCATCTAATAATAGCAATTTAGATTCTTGGAAAGCTTTACTATGTTCCTCATTCTACTTCCATCTAACAGCCTTTCTCAAAAGACTTTTCAAAGGCTTGAGACTAGCGGTAGCATTTATCAAGAACTTCCTATAGAAATTTAATATTCCTAAATAACTGCGTAACTGTGCTAAATCCTTAGGCTCAGGGGCATTACATATGGCATCTAACTTCTCCATAGTAGGCTTCAAACTGGTATAACCCAAATACTGTACTTGGTCAACACCAAAAGAACACTTAGTAGGATGCAGTTTCAGTCCAACTTCCTCTAGTCTTCCTAAATCTTTGCATAAACGCTCCTCATGTTTACAAGACTTAGCTCCTGATACTAGTACGTCATCAAAAAAAATAGAAACGCCAAGAATACCTCAAAATAAATTCTTCATAGTTTGTTGGAAAATTCCCAGAACTCTAGCTATACCGAAACACAATTGGTTATACTAAAACAATCCTCTGTGAATGTTAATAGTCGTGAGAGAACATGACTCAGGGCTAAGAAGAATCTGGGTGTAGGCACTCTTCATGTCCAATTTCGAAAAATCTTCCCACTCTCCAAAGTATCAAATAGGTCTTCAATTCTAAGCACAGGACATTTAGTAACTTTACATGCTTGGTTAACGGTTAAACAATAGTCTCCGCAAATACGTACAGCTCTGTCACTTTTCGGCACAGGTACAATAAGAGTAGCCCAAACAGAGTGAGCGAGACTCAAAGATATTTTGTTCCAACAAAATTATCAAACCCTGCGTCTACTTTAGCACAAATAGCATATGGAACATTTTGGGCTTGTAATGCTTAGATAATACTGCCTCATCCACTTCCAAAGAAACTTCCATTCCCTTATAACCTCCTTGGTCTTTTCAGAACAAATCAGGAAGTTTCTCCACAACAGAAGTCTCAGCAATAGTATGAACAGCTCTGTCCATTAGACTTAGGCTAGTATTTTGAGCAGGCAATAAAGCACGACCAATTAAGGTAAGGACAAGAATCCTTCAGTATTACCGTTGTGGCTAAGATATCACTTAAATTAGTGTTAAGTTTTCTATTGCACACTCAGGAAGTGTTTTCTATTACTTACGTTTCACAACCACAAAAAGTATGTTTCGATCCTTCATATAAGTGTTTCGATCCTTTTTAAAAAATGTTTCAGTATTATCCAGTATTATTGATTGTTCTCATGTCATTCACGTAGTTGCTTAGTTTTAGAATTTATACTGTTCTACAAATGCATAATGAAATAAAAGCAGTTACAGTATAGTTGGGTATACATATCCACCCCACTTCATCTCTATAACACTAACGACGAGAATGGGATATGTATTATGATGACTACACATCATACACAATAATAGAGCTTCATAAGCTTTACAACAATCTACTTATCTTGGACAGGTAAGAAACATAACAGTGGCGATGAGAATGGAATATGTATTATAATGAATACACATCATACACAATTATAGAGCTTTATAAAGCTTTACAACAATCTACTTATCTTGGACAGGTAAGAAACATAACAATTACTATAGCTTGATTCTCTAAAACATAACCATGTAACTTGATTTTTAACCAAGTCTCTCAACACGCAGGAATATTGGAACCTCCATACTTCTTCAATTTAGTCTTAGAAGGTATTATTTTAGGCTTAGTCTTAGGAAAATACTTCAAAAATTCTTTTTCATTGATAAGAATACGAGCAGCATCTGTGTCCACCTGGAACCGGACATCGGCACAATCATCCAAGGTGGTTGTCACATTGTAGGGATCTTGCAAATTAGACAAGCTCGCAGTAAAAATATAATCACTACATCCTTCTGTAGTCGCATCACTTGTAGATCTAGATTCATTAGAATTTACTGTCTTAGGGTATGTGCACAGAGAACACTGGTTTTCTTGCGCGAGTAAGCAGCAACGATAGGTTTGAAATTGCACTGGTTCCGGTGCTGGTAGTTGAGCACCAAGGATGCTGGTAATCTATTCTGACCAGCGCAGGGGGGACATGGTAGGGTAGGATTATCAGTCAGTTGTGATTCATGTGCTTTAGAGCAAACATGCCAAGCTCATCGTCTGCTGATGAGCTAATATCGCTCAAGAGTACTCATGCAAAAGTGAACAGGAAAAAAGAAGGGATACATGAAATAAATCGCAAAAGAAGCCAGTATGGAGAATATCATCATCGTTTTAGTGACCTAAAAAGGGACTTGAGAAGATTTTTTAAGTATGCAAGGATGAGCCAATATACCTTTGACTACATTCTCAAGATAATTGAACATCGCGTGGGAAAGACATGGTGTAACTGGCACAGATAGCTGATTCTAATAATAATAATAATAATAATAATAATAATAATAATAATAATTATTATTATTATTATTATTATTATTATTATTATTATTATTATTATTATTATTATTATTATTATTATTATTATTGTTATTATTATTATTATTATTATTATTATTATTTTTATTATTATTATTATTATTATTATTATTATTATTATTATATATATAAATATATATATATATATATATATATATATATATATATATATATATATATATACATATATATATATATATAATATATATATATATATATATATATATATATATATATATATATATATATATATATATATATATATATATATATATATATATATATATATATATAGAGAGAGAGAGAGAGAGAGAGAGAGAGAGAGAGAGAGAGAGAGAGAGAGAGAGATAGCTTGCATCTCTCTCTCTCTCTCTCTCTCTCTCTCTCTCTCTCTCTCTCTCTCTCTCTCTCTCTCTCTCTCTCTCTCTCTCTCTCTATTTAATCCACTGAGACAGCTAAAATCAAATTCCAGAATATATTTAATAGGGTACTCAATTGATATAATGAAATTTCTAGTTCAAGGAAGCAGGCAAGAATGGTTCGAGGGAAACAGGAAAGCTGGATGATGCTCCCTGCCTGTGCCAATTACGCTCGAACCTGCTTCCTCAGTGCACACTTACACTTGTTTATATGGTGTAATTCTTGGCACAGGTCGGCGCTTATTGGCACTGGGTTACTCATGCAAGAAAACCAGCGTTCTCTGTGCACGTACCCTTAGGCTCCGCAGCAGACTTAGTAGAATTTTCTTACCCTTAGAAAAACTGACCTTTGAAATGTGACCAGTACACTTACACAGAAAATATTCAGCGTTTTTATAAGGACAATCATTTTCCAATTATTTTTACAACATCCACTACATAGTTTGTCAGGTTTTGACCCTTCTCCTTCCCTCCATTAGGCTTCTGCTTCTTCTTATAAAAAGAACTTTTAACCTTAACTTTCACAGTATTTACTTCTTTATCATTAGTGTGAGGTTTCTGACCAAACTCCCTGTTATCCTTCTCTACAGCTTCCCTAGTCATAGCAATCTCTACTACTCAAGCAAAAGTGAGATTCTTCTCTGTCAAGAGAATATGCTGAGTACTTTCTTCCCGAACAAGCTTATCTCTTAACATTTCCTCTAGTTTGTCCCCAAATTCGCACGTCGATGCGAGTGACTTTAGAGCTGCAACAAAAGAGGTTAAATTTTCCTTGTCTCCTTGACACCTTCGGTAAAATTTTAATCTTTCCTCAATCACTATAGCCTGAGGTTTGTAGTTATTGTTGAGAGTGGAGATTATTTCCTCCAAAGTATATTCCTTAGGAGATTTTGACTCACTAAATCCATAGTCAGGCCAAAAAGTTTAGAACCCATAATAGACAAAAAACAAGAACTTTTTCATCTTTCTTAATATCATTAGCTTCGATATACAATTGAACCCTATCTATATAAGTTAAAAATTTATCAGATTCATCATATGGACCTACATTCCCAATGAGTGACATGATGATATTAGAAATAGCCTTATAAACCAATAGGAAA
>JAXCGZ010004019.1:0-32500 GCA_037179515.1 Halocaridina rubra
ATATTTTGTAAAGTGGGGGGGGGGGTTGAGTCCGCTTATAAAAAAAAGACATTTATATAAAGAAAATAAGACCAATGAAAACACGAGAAATTACTATCAAGATAAATAAATAGAAGAAGAAGAAAAGGAGAAACAGATGCTGAAGGCTTTTCTTCCACCCAATCATGGCCGCATTGAGCAAATGTTGTTCATTTTCTAGAAATTTAAGAGAATCATAGATAATCCCTCCCACATAAGCAAAAGTAATCCCTCTTCAACCCATAATCCATTTCATTCTTGATTTATGCTTCTTATATATAAACCTCACATAAAATAACAAAGTAGAGAGAGTTTTTTTTCAGTTCCGGTTTTACGTCAATGACTCCCTTTTCAACCAAGGGCTAGGACGGTTGCCTTCTAGCGAAGGACTTGTTTTGGCAGATGTAATCGCTACCCTGAGTGCATGCCCTTGCTAACCTCAGACCGTGACGGGGCGCAAACCCTCAACCTGACGCTTAAGAGTCGCGGATGCTACCGCTTGAGCCACGGTGACTACAACAATATAGAGTATTTTTTTTTTTTATCAGTATCTGTTGGAAGGCAAATTTATTGAAATAGTCCAATAGCTTTAAGCGTTGTTTTATTTTTATTTTTTGTCCCTTTTATGAGTATAACACCAAGACGGACGAAGAAAATTGACTTTACCAGGCCTGAAAACGAAGAAAACATATAACAAATAGAAACAAAGATGGAGAGTATTGTGACTTGTCAGATGTGAAGGGATAATAAGAGATGTGTAATGAATATTCAAGAGTATTCCGTGTAGATGTAGGCATCGCCAGTATTAGCTTACTGAGAGATCAAACCAACATCTGCCTTTGCCCTTAATCAAGACACGAGCTCATAATTTTATTCCACTAGCAGCCCCGCACATCAGCACAGGCACTGAACTTGGTGAGCTTAAAGTTGATAAGGCACACAGAACGCCATTATCCTCTCCTTATAATCAATTAGGTCTAGCGAAAAAAAAATGGTATGATCCAAATTTTAGAGTGGACAACACTCGCTAAGCTAAATCTGCAACATGTCCCGATTGGGTAAAAAGGTTGCAATCAGCGCCATCACTTCCCTACTTATTGCCTCCCAGCTTCCCTCAACCCCCTTCCTCCACCAACTGGAGAAGAAAGAATCAAATTCCCTCAAGAACAAACATATATTAAGCAATACCTTCGGTAGCGTCCGCGACTCTGAGGCGTGAGGTCGAGGGCTCGCGCCCCGTTACGGTCTGAGGTTAGCAAGGCATGCACTCAGGATAACTATTACATCTGTCAAAACAAGTCCTTCGCAAGAAGGCAACCGTCCTAGCCCTTGGTTGAAAAGGGAATCCGTGACGTAAAACCAGAGCAACAACAACAACATTAAGCAATACCTCAACAGTATTGGTAAATCAGAAAAGGTAAAACTGAATTTGGTGGTAATTGCAAACCATTTGTTTTAATCAGGAGAATCCACCGTAGCAGAGTGGTAACGTTCGCGACTTTCATTCGTCAGGCCGTGGGTTTGCGGCCCGCCACGGTCTGAGGTTAGAAAGGGCAATCACTCATGGTAACGGTCACACTTGCCAAAATCAAATTCCTTCGTACGGAGGCACCGTCCAAGCCCTTAGTAGAAAAGGGAGTCCGTGACGTAAAACCGATCACATCAAGAGAATTCTATCTATATTTTCTAGGAATTTGCCAGCTTGCATTTCTATCATTAAGTATCATTTCATGGTCTATGCATGAAAGAAATTATCATTCCTGTTAATTAGAAGTAGATATAAAAGAATCACATCCTATACTATTTTTGAAAATAAGTTACTCTCTCCTCTGTGTTGAGCCATGGCTCCAACCGCCCGTTGCAATACCACAGCTTTTTTTTCTTTTTTTTTTTAAGTAGGATTGTCCTGGACAGCTCGTTGTCAAGCCTTCCTTCAGGTACGGATCCTTTTCTATGCCTAAATCGACACAAAATAATCTTGCATATTCATTACACATTTATTATCCCTTCACATCTGACGAGTCACAACACTCCCCATCTCTGTTTCTCTTTTTCTTTATGTTTCATCGTGCCCATATGCTCGATGAGGGCAATTTTCTTCGCCCATCCTGGAGTCACAGTAAAAAAAAAAATGCAACTCCGAGAAACTTTCTACTCTTTTATTCTTATTAGTAACGAAAGAATATTAACAAATCCTCAAAAAAAATAATTTAGACATTCATTTCATTAATACTTCCTCCGTGTTCTCCTCCGTGTCCTAAAAGTCGACAAAATGGGGTGCAGCGAGGGGGCTGGGAATCTCCTCCTCTGTATTTAATTCCAACAAAAGTCAAAGTATTGTCTTTGACTCAGCCACCCTCCTTATAAGGGGGAATATGGCTTTGGTATATCGATGGATAGATGGATTTCATTCAATAAATATGAAGTAAAAATATACTTTAACACATTTCACACAACACGTCATAATTTTTCCACGGGACCGATAAAATATTTTCAGTAGCAAAAAATATGGATTATTTTGCCTTATCAAAATTAAATATATATATATATATATATATATATATATATATATATATATATATATATATATATAGAAGGAAAAGCCCATTAAAGAAAATAAAACAACGAATATATATATATATATATATATATATATATATATATATATATATATATATATATATATATATATATATATATATATATATATATATATATATATATATTTTCGTTGTTTTATTTTATTTAATGGGCTTTTCCTTCCATTTTAGACTGCATGTTAACAGTTCAGTGTTATTAATATATATATATATATATATATATATATATATATATATATATATATATATATATATATATATATATATATATATATATATCAGTCACAGTGGAAGTATTCCAGCGCAACTCGATGGCAGTTCCAAACCTGGTTATAAGGAAAAGTTACAGCCAGGAAAGGTATCCGACCGTAAAACTTTGAAGAAAATATTTACGACGCAATCATGAAGAAATTTTCATATTTCTACTTTGGCAATTATCTTAGTCTTTCATTCCCTTCTGTCTGAACCCTCATTTCTATCTATATACAAGTGCCATATTCCCCCCTTATAAGGGCGTGGCTGAGTCAAAGCAAAATACCTTGACTCTTACCGGGAAGATGGTGTCAACACGGAGGAGAGGATTCCCAGTCCCCTCGCTCCGCCCAACTTAGTCGATCTTTAAGACATGCAGGGAAACACGGAGGAAGAATCCTTGTCCACTACATTCAGGGGGAAATACTAATAATAATAATAATAATAATAATAATAATAATAATAATAATAATAATAATAATGTTCCAGTTTTACCTCACGGACTCCCTTTTCAACCAAGGGCTAGGACGGCTGCCTGCTTGCGAAGGACTTGTTTTGGCAGATGTAATCGTTACCCCGAGTGCATGCCCTTGCTAACCTCAGACCGTGACGGGGCGCGAACCCTCGACCTGACGCCTCAGAATCGGGGACGCTACCACTTGAGCCACGGTGACTACCATAATAACAATAATAATAATAATAATAATAATAATAATAATAATAATAAAAATAATAATAACAATAATAATAATAATAACAAAAATAATAATAATAATAATAATAATAACAAAAATTATAATAATAATAATAATAATAATAATAATAATAATAATAATCTCCCTCATTTAGGGAGAAGTGATCTTCCTTCACTACCCCTCAGTACATTCCCCCTTTATTCAGAAAGAAATCATCCCTCTACGCTCCCCCTTTTAGCCTTCCCCCACCACACCCCCTCCCTCAGGGTTTAGGTTATAACCTAACCGTTATCCATTCTCCCTTTTCATGCTCCCCTCATCTGCGCGCCCGCATGATCTCATTCACGAGTGCGTACCAAATTCCATCGCTCTATTCAAACAGATTCTATTTACACCCGTAGTAAGGGGAGCCTTAACATCAAAGAATCTTTTTTTTTTATTCGTTTAAATAAAGCTCACAGAAACTTTTTTTTTATTTATTTATTCAGATAACTGTACAAGGGGACATGTGCACATGGGCACTCCCAGTCATATTGCAGTTGTTAAACATTACAATCTATTTTTAACAACTGCAATATCACTGGAAGTGCCCATGTGCACATGTCCCCATGTACACTTTACACTAAAAAGATAGAATCTTTACAACGAAGACCAGAATGACATTCTTTTATTATAGTAATATATAAGTTTCACCAGCATATTAAAGTAGGCTATATCAGATAATGATCACCAAATCTAACCAAGAAAAAATTGAAATTATATAAACGGGGTTTGTAAGACATGATTCTTAAAATATAATAATAATAATAATAATAATAATAATAATAATAATAATAATAATAATAATAATAAAAATAATAATAATAATAATTTCTACACCTACTTGGAAAAAAATTTAATTAAATGTGTGACAGGCTATTTGAAAATAACTATTAAATGCTAAATATATTGTTATGATCATTAATCAAATTAAATTAAGAAACACTAGTATTCTTTCCTTCTCATGAAATTATGAAGACAATCCAGGAAATGTTGAGCAAAACCGACTTCAAAAACTGAATCATTTAACAGAGTTTTTTGCTATTTGAGATTACACACAAAAAAGTAGTCTGGCCAGGGGGTTAGACCAGTCTCATGGGTACCAAACCTCTGTACCTTATATAAGTATAAGTTAGATAAATAGCTACCATATAAGAGTATAGGTGGGATAAGGCAGAATTCCTAATAAAACAAACACACACACACATATTATATATATATATATATATATATATATATATATATATATTATATATATATATATATATATATATATATATATATAAATATATATATATATATATATATTATAATATATATATATATATATATATATATATATATATATATATATATATAATGAGCGTGACACTCATCGGGCCCGGGCACCAAGTAAAAATGCTTAAATATATGTAGCGCTAAATTTAATAATTACGTCTCTGAAAGAGCTATAAACAAACAAACAAAATGAAATGCGAAACTTTCAAGTATACAAAACTGAATAAAAAAAAAATACTCATATATAAAAGACAAAAGCCATTGAAATTGAATAAAGTCAAGAAAAAAAAATTAGAGACTGATTTCACCTTTGTATTAGATCCAAAGGTAATAATCTCAGAGCGGTTCAAACACGCCGTTCATTTAAATGCAAACATCTTAATTTGCATTTTCAATGACGACCGCCCTTAGAAGTACGTAGGATTATATATTCTAAATCTCTCAGAGAGGATCTCTAATACATAACTACTATATATCTGTCTACACACACACACACACATAAAGCTACAGGTCCTGATGATATATCCCCTTATGTACTTAAGAAATGCGCTAAATCAATATCAGAGGCATTAAGTATCATATATGATAAGTCGCTGGAGTCTAAGATGCTGGAAACAAGCGAACGTGGTACCTATCTTCAAAAAAGGAAGGAGGGATACGGCTCTGAACTATAGACCTATTTTCTTGACCAGCATAGTTTGCAAAGTTATGGAGAAACTACTAAGGAAACATATCTTTGTTCACTTGGAATCCTTCAACTTTTTGTCAGTGAGACAACATGGTTTCAGAGAAGGTAGATCAACAGTAACAAACTTATTAGAATTTTATGATGAGGTAAGCCGAATCTTACAGGAGAGAGAGGGTTGGGCAGATTGCATATTCCTAGACTTCCAGAAAGCGTTTGACACCGTTCCACATGGGAGACTTATTATGAAGCTGCAAGCAATGGCCAGAATAGATGGAAATGTCTTGGAATGGATAAAAACTTACTTAGAAGGAAGGGAACAGAGCGTTAGAGTAAGACACTCAGTGTCTGAATGGAGAAGAGTTAGTAGTGGAGCTCCATAGGGTTCGGTTTTAGGGTCACTTTTGTTCCTTGTATATGCAAATGACCTACCAGAGTCTGTATATTCATTCATGAATATGTTTGCAGATGAAGTAAAGATTGTGAAGAAAGTAAGAAACGAGAACAATGGTACAGAACTTCAGGAAGATCTAAATAGACTCCATGAGTGGTCAGAAAAGTGGCTAATGCAATTCAATACTTCAAAATGTAAGGTAATGAGAATGGGTACAAGTGCAAGATGGCCCAAGCTTGACTACTCGGTGGCTGGAGTACAACTTCAAGAGACAGAAAATGAGAGGGATCTAGGAGTAAACATACTGGCAGATTTGTCTCCAGAAATACATATAAATGGCATAGTAAGGGAAGCATATGCTTTCTTATCAAATGTAAGGTTAGCCTTCAGGCACATGGACAAGGAAATGTTCAGAAATACTTATGCGACTTCTGTGAGGCCAAAGCTTGAATACGCAGCTTCCTTTTGAAATCCGCATTTGAAAAAGCAAGTAGTTAAGCTGAAAAAAGTTCCAAGATTTGCCATGAAAGTGGTACCAGAAATCGAAACTAGAAGAATGAGGGGGATATGATGACAGATTATAAATTCCCTCGTAGTTAAGACAGAGTGGATAGGGATCGATATTTTGTTATGGTTGGCAGTAGAAGTAGAAGTCATAGTTTAAAGCTCTGCAAGAACTTCTTTGCAAGATGTAAGGAAGTACTTTTTTAAGGTAAGAGTAGTTGATAATTGGAATTCACTAAGCGAGGAGGTAGTTAATGCTAACTCAATCCATATTTATAAGGACAGGTATGATAAGTATCACTAAGTACAAAATAGAACCGACCAGGAGACGGGAAGTTACGAGCTTGTAGCTCTTTTCTGTAAGCACAATTAGGTAACTATAATTAAGTAATCACGCGCACACACACACACGTACGCACGCACGCAAACACTCACGTACGCACGCGCACACATACACACATACGCACGCACGCACGCACACACACACACACACACACACACATATATATATATATATATATATATATATATATATATATATATATATATATATATATATATATATATATATATACAACTTTCTGCAACTTTCGCTACATACCATTCAATGGACACTATGTAACTCTTGGCCAAACCCCAGCAACTATCTATACAGTAATACTGTGCACAACATATGATATCCAGAGTGTATTTGGGGGAACAATCAAATTCGATTCTATCTCAATATCCCAGTTCAACAATCCAATGGATTAATCAATAGAGATAAATCAAATATCAGTATTGACTTTGATATATCCACAACACAAATATTCCGAATTTGAGCATTTAAAAAGAGCCGAACACTAAACAGATTGAACAAAACACAAATGTAACATGTGAGAGTACCACAACAAATCAAAACATTCCATTAAGGGAAAAATAAAAAACTTGAATACTTCTAATCATTAAGATCAGATCCAAATATTCTCTTCTGGGAATCTTCAAAACACAAATTTACCATATAAGAGTACCACATCAAATCAAAACATTCCATTAGGGAAAAAAATAAAAAAAACTTGAATATTTCTAATTCTTAAGATCAGATCCAAAGATTCTCTTATGGGAATCTTCAAAACACAAATTTTACATGTGACAGTACTACATCAAATCAAAACATTCCATTAAAGGAAAACAATAAAAAAAACTTGAATATTTCTAATCATTCAGATCAGATACAAATATTCTCTTCTGGGAATCTTCAAAACACAAATTTACCATATAAGAGTACCACATCAAATCAAAACATTCCATTAGGGAAAAAAATAAAAAAAACTTGAATATTTCTAATTCTTAAGATCAGATCCAAAGATTCTCTTATGGGAATCTTCAAAACACAAATTTTACATGTGACAGTACCAAATCAAATCAAAACATTCCATTGGGGAAAAAAATAAAAAACTTGAATATTTCTAATCATTAAGATCAGATACAAATATTCTCTTCTGGGAATCTTCAAAACACAAATTTACCATATAAGAGTACCACATCAAATCAAAACATTCCATTGGGGAAAAAAATAAAAAACTTGAATATTTCTAATTCTTAAGATCAGATCCAAAGATTCTCTTCTGGGATTCATGAAAACACAAATTTGCTCAAATAATTTGAGAAATAATGAAATCCTGACATTCCGTTTTTGGAAACTGTATCAAAACATAACTTCACAGATGGAACATTTTATCAGAACTACAATAGAACATAACATTCACCTTGGTTAATTAGGAGAAAAAATACTTCCTGCTCACACATTAACAATAGATACATTGAGGTTGCCTGTAGACAATGTATCTGGGAATTCGACAAATATTCACAACTCGAACATACGTATATTTTTTTTTTATGATTGTGACAGCAGGACGTGAGGGGGCGTGAACCCGCGGCAGGTCGAGGGTTCACGCCCCTTCACGGACTGAGGTTAGTAAGGGCATACACTCAGGGTAACGATTACATCTGCCAAAACAAGTCCTTTGCAAGAAGGCAACCGTCCTAGTCTTTAGTAGAAAAGGGAGTTCGTGTCGTAAAACCGAAACCAAACCAAACCATATATATATATATATATATATATATATATATTATATATATATATATATATATATAATATATATATATATATATATATATATATATATATGTATGTATGAATCTGCCCTCATTGGGCCTGAGCATGAAGAAAACATTAGATAAAGAAAAACAGAGATGGAGAGAGTGCTGTGACATGTCAGATGTGAAGGGATAATAAGAGATGTGTAACGAATATCCGACAATATTCTTTGTTGATTTAGGCATAGATAAAGAACCGTAACTGAAGAATGTTTTAGCATCGAACTGTCCTGAACAGTCCTATATAAGTCCAAAAGGCTCTAGCCAAAACTATACATTCATAATAATATCTAAAAAAAAAAAAAAAATCACATTACTAACATACAGACAACAAGTCACTCACTAAAGTCCTTAACAACTGCAGAACAATTTCACATCAAGAACACATGCAGAAAATGAGTCAATTATATGTTGGCTCATGGCACCATCCGCCCGTTGCAATACTACAGCTGAATGATTTTTTTGAACTTAAATAGAACTGTCTAAGACTGTTCGACCTTAAGTCTTTATTCAGTTATGGTTCTTTTTTTATGCCTACATCTACACCGAATATTCTTGGATATTCGTTATACATCTCATATTTTCCCTTCACATCTGACAAGTCACAATACTCCTCATCTGTTTCTCTTTACTTTATGTATTCTTGGTGCCCAGACCCGATGAGGGCTGTTTTATTTTATTATTTTTTTTGGCCCGTCCTGGTGTCACAATCATAAAAAAAAAAAATCATTAAAAAACTCCAAAATAAAATTTACATTACAAACACACAGACAACGAGTCCATCACTATAAAAATGTAGTTCTAATAATTTAAAGACAAATTTTCAATTCCAACATTATAAAGGCACTGAGTAGGGTATTAATACTCCACTACAGAAATCATCAAATTATATAACCAACTAACACAGAATTAGAATTTGTAAAAGAATTCCAATCCATGAAAGATTAAGTTAGGTTAGGTTAGGTTAAACTATCAAATTCAAGTAAATGTCGTTTAGTTGTTGCGAGGTAGAATTTGCATGGGTAAGAATTTTCAAGGGTGGAATTTCCGGGATGGGATATGCATGGGTAAGAATTTTCAAAGGTGAGACATCCGGAGTGGTATTTGCATGGGTAAGAATTTTCAAGTGGAATTTCCGAGGTGGAATTTGCATGGGTAAGAATTTTCAAAGGTGAGATTTTCGGAGCGGACTTCGCATGGGTAAGGAGTTTCAAGGGTGGAATTTCCGGGGTGAAATTTGCATTGGTAGGAATTTTCAAAGGTGAGACCTCCGGAGTGGTATTTGCATGGGTAAGAATTTTCAAGTGGAATTTCCGAGGTGGAATCTGCATGGGTAAGAATTTTCAAAGGTGAGATATCCGGAGTGGAATTTCCATGGGTAAGAATTTTCAAGAGTGGAATTTCCGGGGTGAAATTTGCATGCGTAGGAATCTTCAAAGGTGGGATTTCCGGAGATGAATTCGCATAGGTAAGAATTTTCAAGAGTGGAATTTTCGGTGTAGAATTTCCATGGAAACTTGTGCAAACATTGAGTCTAAAACGAACACTGGAGGAATTCACAATACAAATTCACAACTCGAAAATCATACATATATTGAGTCCAAACACCCACAAAACAAATTCCAGCAAAGCGAATTCATAACTTGAACATATATGAGAAACATTTTAACATTCCATTTGGGAAATTCAACACATAAAAATCAATGAATGTAACTTGAACGTATAAGAGAAACGTTTTAACTTTCAATCATATCTTGACATGTGATTTAAGATTCAACTTTACGCCTGCCGACCTCAGTTACGATGCAATCTATTCTTGAAGTTATGTTGACTTTGTAATCTGGTTTTCCCTTGAAGAATAAGAGCGAATTATAGCGTTTAAAATAAAAAAGAATGAGTAGATTAGCGGTTTCTAGAGTTTTAAGATTAGCATGAGACGAAATAAACACTTAAAATAATAAATTATGTGGTTTTAAAACAAAATGAATTTTTTTTATTTACAAAATAGAATAATGAATATTTGGTTCTTTAAATATCGAATAACTCCAACTTTGAAAATGAACTTTTTACATTTACAAAACAGAACAAAGAATAATCGGTTCTTCAAAGAACAAATAAATCCAACTTTGAAAATGAACTTTTTGCATTTACAAAGAAAAAAATTAATAACCCTTTCTTTCAACAACGGATAACTCCGACTTTGAAAATTAACTTTTTTTCATTTACAAAACAAAATGAATATTCGGTTCTTCAAATAACGAATAGCTCCAACTTTGAAAATGAACTTTTTTACATTTACAAAACAGAATAATGAATATTCGGTTCTTCAAAGAACGAATACCTCCGACTTTGAAAATGAATTTTTTACATTTGCAAAACAGAACAATGAATAATCGGTTCTTCAAAGATCGAATAAATCCGACTTTGAAAATGAACTTTTTTACATTTACAAAACAGAATAATGAATAGTTGGTTCTTCAAAGAACAAAAAATCCAACTTCGAAAATGAACTTTTTTACATTTTCAAAATAGAAACCGTGGCTCAAGCGATAGTGTCTGCAACTCTGAGGCGTCAGGTCCAGGGTTCGCGCCCCGTCACGGTCTGAGGTTAGCAAAGGCATGCACTCAGGGTAACGATTACATCTGCCAAAACAAGTCCTTAGTAAGAAGGTAACCGTCCTAGCCCTTGGTTGAAAAGGGAGTCCGTGACGTAAAACCGGAACAATAATGAATATTCGGTTCTTCAAAGAACAAACAACTACGACTTTGTTAAATGACTTTTTCATTTACAAAACAAAATAATATATATTCACTTCTTCTAAGAATGAATAACACCAACTAAGCTTACTAATAATCCCTTTGTACATAAATGGATATAAATGTTTGTTTGTTCTCTTAATATGTGGTAAACAAGCCATTTTCTTAGAAATATATTTATAAACTGTTTTCAGGGATATTTAAGCTTTTCAAGGCGTTTTTAGACGGTTTGCATCTTTGGGGGCTGTTTTGGGGTTATTCTTTTATACAAACTCCAGTGGGATATATCCGTCAGGTCAAGGATAGAAAACGACGCCCAGTATATTATATATCCCAGTAAATTGTTAAGTTAGGTTAAGTTAAGCTAGGTTATGATAGGTTAGATTAATACCTAACTTAACCTAAACTAACTTAACCTAACCTAACAAATTACGGGGTATTTATTGTATTGGGAGTTGTTTTTTTTTACCCGGGCCTATTCATCTTCACGAGCGGCTTTGGAGTTATTAGTCCTTACAAGCTGCTCTGGGATATTCGTTTTTATTACTCCTTACAAGCTGCTCTGGGATATTCGTGTTTACAAGTTCCTCAAAGGTTATTCATCTTTAAAAGCTGCTCAGAGTTTATTCATCTTTACAAGCTGCTCAAAGACTATTCCTCTTTACAAGCTGCTCAAAGGTTATTCATCTTTACAACCTGCTCAAAGTTATTCCTCTTTACAAGCTGCTCAAAGGTTATTCATATTTACAAGCTGTTCAAAGTTATTCATCTTTACAAGCTGCTCAAAGGTTATTCATATTTACAAGCTGTTCAAAGTTATTCATCTTTACAAGCTGCTCAAAGGTTATTCATCTTTACAAGCTGCTAAAATGTTATTCATCTTTATAAGCTGTTCAATGGTTATACATCTTTACAAGCTGCTCAGAGTTATTCATCTTTACAAGCTGCTCAAAGGCTATTCATCTTTACAAGCTGCTAGGATGTTATTCATCTTTACAAGCTGCTCAAAGGTTACTCATCTTTACAAGATGATCTGGGGTTATTCATCTTTACAAGATGATCTGGGGTTATTCATCTTTAGAAGCTGCTCAAAAGTTCTTCATCTTTACAAGCTGTTCAAAGGTTATTCATCTTTACAAGCTACTCAAAGGTTGTTCATCTTTACAAATTGCTCAAAGGTTGTTAATCTTACAAGCTGCTCAAAGTTTATACATCTTTATAAGCTGCTCTAGGGTTATTCATCTTTATAAGCTGCTCTTGGACTATTTACTTTTTCATAAGATACATTGGGGTTACTCATCCTTACATGCTATTTTGAAGCTTTTCAGCATAAGTTGCCCTGAGATTATTCATCTCTTAAAAATCTGCTCTGGAGTTAAACTTATTTAAAGGCTGCTCTGGGATTAGTAATCTTTACAAGTTGTTCAATTACTCATCTTTACAAACTGCTCAGAGGTTTTTCATCTTTACAAACTGCTCAGAGGTTTTTCATCTTTACAAACTGCTCAGAGGTCTTTCGTCTTTACAAACTGCTCAGAAGCTTTTCATCTTTACAAACTGCTCAGAGGTTTTTCATCTTTACAAACTGCTCAGAGGTCTTTCGTCTTTACAAACTGCTCAGAGGTTTTTCATCTTTACAAACTGCTCAGAGGTTTTTCATATCATCAAGCTTTTATGGGGAGGAATGGGACTATTTGACACTGCTCTTTTGGCGCCGCTATTTAGGCACTACACTACTTTTGGCGTTGCTCTATTGGCACTAAGCTGTTCTGGATATGTTAAATTAGACTAGGATAGCTTAGTGTCAAAATAGTAACACCTAAACAGCTTAGCGCCATATGAGCGGAGCCAAAATGTACCCTATCCGCCCTGGGGATATCCATCATTACATATTGATCTGAGGTTATCTTTCGTACATCTTAATTTAAACAGACAATAAAAAATAAGAAAAAAAATTGGCATTATTACCACAAACAAAATTTGCTACACTTGAATATAACATGACCTGAAAATATAAATATTCTATCGTGACGCTGAATCCAAGGATTATAAATATTAATGATGATATGATTTCATTCAAAAGACACGCACAGAAACCATTTTAAGTTTTTCTTCGAGATAAACAGAAGTTATTGAGCAGATATTTCTTGTCTAATAAATATGATAAAAGAGAGAAATCCATATACGAAATTAGTTTAATGTAACATAAATAATGGAATATAGAAGAGAATTCGCAAGCTATAAAATACTGACACTATTTTTGTGATTCATAACAATGACCTTCAATGTTGAGACGTTGCAAAGACATATTGCCACATTAACTTTATAAAAAAAAATAAAGCAACTTACTTGTAAACATTATAGAGCCTAAGTTAATAACTTGACATCAATATAAATGCCCTATAGTAAATTATTAACTTTCCATATATGTTCACAAAAGTAGTCACCGTGTCTCAAGCGGTAGCGTCCGCGACTCTGACGCGTCAGGTCGAGGGTTCGCTCCCCGTCACGGTCTGAGGTTAGCAAGGGCATGCACTCAGGGTAACGATTACATCTGCCAAAACAAGTCCTTCGCAAAAAGGCAACCGTCCTAGCCCTTGGTAGAAAAGGGAGCCCGTGACGTAAAACCTGAACATATATGTTCACAAAACTGTGCAAATTTCTCACCATAATTTTGTTCTTCGTTACAAGTAGCAAAAAAAAAATTTAATCCGTATGAGCATAATCATAATGAGGGCGCATATGTTGCCGACACCTTCAAATTAATTAAGGTGGGAATAATACTCACTTCCTCACCTGCCAAGTATATATAAACCAACATTCTTACACTTAATTACACAATGCTACTGCTCTCCCACAACGGCTGTGTACGTAAAGCACGCTTACACATATCTTATTACTGTGTACGTAAAGTTCGAGGCACATATAAAAGAATAAGGAATATAGGATGTACATATATCAATACGTGTACATGCTGCACATTAAATGTACAGTATACGTAAAGAATAGTGCACATACATTATTACTGTGTACGTAAAGTATGGCGTACATATATTAATACTGTACATGATAAGTGGGGGTAGGACAAATGTCCTTAAAGACAATTGTCCCTGTCTCATATGATAATAGTTCCTTATAAAAACTGACCCTAGGGCAACTGTCCATTCAACATTCAGTAATGAGAAGTATATATTACAGATTTATTTTTCACATCTATCACCAACCTAACCTAACTTATTATTCACATTAATTATTTCTTAGTTATATACTTCATAATAGTATTAGCCAGGGACTATTGTCCGCTTTTGCATTAAGAGTTAGGGGCTGTTGTCCTGGGGCCAATTGTCCTTGAACAGCAGCCCAATATGAAATTGCACCTAAGCAAAACTAACCCTAACCTAACCTTCACTAACCCAACCTAACCAAGCTGAAGATAAATAATTGTTCACATTGAACTTTTTTCATTCATAATGTCTTGATTATATGATATGTTTGTTCCGATTTTACGTCACGGGCTCCCTTTTCTACCAAGGGCTAGGACGGTTGCATTCTTGCGAAGGACTTGTTTTGGCAGCTGTAATCGTTACCCTGAGTGCATGCCCTTGCTAACTTCAGACCGTGACGGGGTGCGAACCCTCGACCTGACGCCTCAGAGTAGAGGACGCTACCGCTTGAGCCACGATAACTACTTCTTGATTATATGATATATTCCCCTTACTTATTATCAAGGGAGAATTGCTCTTTGCATTAAGAAATAAGGGCAGTTCCATTAACAATTAGAATTAGTCTGTTGTCTTAGGGGCAATTCTCACAGGTACTGTGTGGAGATTTGTAGCTCGCGGATTGGTCGGTGCAGCGACTGCTTCTTCCCATCTACCTCCAGACTCTGGAACTCTCTTCCTCCTTCTGTCTTTCCTAATTCTTATGACCTTTCATCCTTCAAAAAGCAGACCTATCGTCATATCTGGGCCTACTCCTCCATATCTCTGAGTCCTCTGTACTTTGACTGCTTTTTCTGTCTGTCGTTTTCCTTTGTGTGATATTACCTCATCTCTGTCTTGTCCTTAACCTCTTTCTTTTCCTTCGTCTTGGTGTTTTCTCATGCCCGGGCCTTTGTTGATTAGGACAGTTTTTGCCTGTCCCGGTGTCACACTCATAAAAAAAAAGTTATCCTGATGGACAATTATCCGTACTCCATCCATTCTAAACCCATTAAGTCTTGACATGAACATATACTGCTCCTCTCTCCCCCAACCCCTAACCCCCACATACCCACCATAATAAATATGGTGCCAAAACCACATAACAATTATGTAAGTCACTGATATTACTAACAATAGTTCAAAACTGGTTTGAGTAACCGAACACAAAATCACTCAGAGATTTCATTTTCTGACATTGGCCTGATTTCTTAAACAGTGTAAACCTAGGATACCATATTGTTAGTTAGCTAGACATACACAAATGGATATCATAAACGCATCTGACGCGATTCTGTGTATGGCTAGGATCCCGTACGGGATATTATAATGGCCCGATTTCTTAAACAGTGTATACCTAGGATACCATATTGTTAGTTAGCTAGACACACAAATGGATTTCATAAACGTATCTGAGGCGGTTCTGTGTATGGCTAGGATCCCGTACGGGATCCTAGCCATACACAGAACCTCGTCAGATGCGTTTATGAAATCCATTTGTGTGTCTAGCTGACTAACAATATGGTGTCCTAGGTTTACATTGTTTAAGAAATCGGCCCATTCTAAGGGCCAAACTAATATTCCATTACAGAATATACAGGAAGTTCCCCTGCTCGATTCAAAAAGTGTTACATGGAGACAATATCACTCGAAGGTTCTCTACATATGGCCTAATGGCCAAAGTCGATATTACATTACAGTATGCACTGAATTTCACTAGATTAATTTAATAGTAGGTAAGAATACTTCCTCCGTGTTCCCTGCGTGTCGTAAAAGTCGACTAAATGGGGCAGAGCGAGGGGACTGGGAATCCTCTCTTCTGTATTTTCTTCCCGCAATGAATGAAGGTATTATACTTTGACTCAGCCACCCCCTTTATAAGGGGGATTATGGTTCCTGTATATAGCGAGAATTTAATAAACTAGGGTTGGTCTCATTATAGCTTATAAAGAAACATAAGAAAATAGGATCGACTCATAAATCAAAGGCTTAAAATGCAAGAATCACAACAGCTGCATAATGTTCATTTTACCTTGAATGTAAACCTCGAGTTTTACTTTTATATGATGAAGAACAATGTTGTATAAGTTACTGAGGAATATATTCAACTAATACTCTCTCTCTCTCTCTCTCTCTCTCTCTCTCTCTCTCTCTCTCTCTCTCTCTCTCTCTCTCTCTCACTCACTCACTCACTCACTCACTCACTCACTCACTCACTCACTCACTCACTCACTCACTCACTCACTCACTCACTCACTCACTCACTCACTCACTCACTCACTCTCTCTCTCTCTCTCTCTCTCTCTCTCTCTCTCTCTCTCTCTCTCTCTCTCTCTCTCTCACTCACTCACTCACTCACTCACTCACTCACTCTCTGTTGTTCCGCTTCACTATAGATAATTCGGTGCCTAAAGAGAATTTAATTTCAAAAACCTAAACGTTTTATCCGCAGTAAGTAATCCAAGGTCATGAGGCACAAATAACTTAAGAGTTTAGACAATCTCAAAGACACAGAGTCACCTGGGGGAGCAGGCTAACTCAATAGGTACCTATCCCATGTCTGCATCGATGGATAGGGTCAGTATCTGGAAGGGCATCCGAGAACGTAAAAAAATAGAACAAAAACATACATAAAGAAAAGGTTAGTGAAAATCAGAGACCCCATATGACAATGGTGAAAAGCTGTCTATTTAGAAAATTCGATACCAAAGACAATTAACATATGATGAATCATAAAATGGGGGGAGAGACATTCAGTATAAAATATAGAACAAAAACATACATAAAGAAAAGGTTAGTGAAAATCAGAGACCCCATATGACAATGGTGAAAAGCTGTCTATTTAGAAAATTCGATACCAAAGACAATTAACATATGATGAATCATAAAATGAGGGGAGAGACATTCAGTATAAAATATAGAACAAAAACATACATAAAGAAAAGGTTAGTGAAAATCAGAGACCCCATATGACAATGGTGAAAAGCTGTCTATTTAGAAAATTTGATACCAAAGACAATTAACATATGATGACTCATAAAATGTGGGGAAAGACATTCAGTCTAAAAAATAAGAGCAAAAACATACATAAAGAACAGGTTAGTGAATACCAGAGACCATATATGACAATGGAGAAGAGCCATCGATATAGAAAACTGAATGCCAAAGACAATTAACATATGATGAATCATGAAATGTGGATATAGAACAAAAACATACATAAAGAAGAGGTTAGTGAATACCAGAGACCCCATATGACAATGGAGAAGAGCTATCGATATAGAAAATTCGATACCAAAAACAATTAACATATGATGTATCATAAAATGTGGATATAGAACAAAAACATAAATAAAGAACAGGGTGAAAATCAGAGACCCCATATGACAATCAAAATGTGGGGAAAGTCATTCAGTATATTCATATCAGAGAATATGAAACATCTGGTAAAAAGTCGTTGGGTTGATAAACGACATCATTAAATATGAAGAAAAGAAAAACAATTTGTCATGCTCGGAATACTGACAACATCGTACATCTGTTCATCAATATATGTGTGTGTGTATGTGTGTGTTTGTGAGCGTATTCATGTGTATACACATACACACATATACATATAGGCTATAGTAAGGAAGACCATCAGTGATGGGCTTCCTACTATTTAGTGCTGTATGCTAAACAGTTTGTACTTATTTATATAGGCTATATGAATCATTTTTACCCCGACTGGGATTTGAACCTAGGACACATGATTACTGTACCAAGGCGCTACCAACTACATCACAGAAGGTCTAAAAAAGAAACAAACCTTACATCTTAACTGCTATACAAGGAATGAATACATTCTATCTGAATGCCTTTCAATTCATATTACAGTTAAACTGTAAGGTTGGTTTCTCTTTTAGATCTTCTGTGTGTGGTGTAGTTGGTAGTGCCTTGGCACAGTTACTATGTGTCCTAGGTTCAAGTCCCGGTAGGGGTAAAAGTAATTCATGTTTTCACATATGGTAATGTGATTATTTGATTATATATTTATTTATTTATTTAGAGTGGGGAATCTCTTAAGTTAAACATTTTCTTACTTTTTAAGATTATTTTAAAATATATTTACCTCGTATTTATTTTTATGTCTATTTATCCATTAGGTGCCAAATATAACAGCCTAATATTTACAGAAACACATTTAAAACAAGCATATGGAAGTTAAATATACAACATATTAATTACACACACACACACATACACACACACACACAAACACACACACACACACACACACACACACATATATATATATATATATATATATATATATATATATATATATATATATATATATATATATATATATATGTGTGTGTGTGTGTGTGTGTGTGTGTGGGTGTGTGTGTGTGTGTGTGTGTGTGTGTGTGTGTGTGCATGCGTATGTGTACGCGTGCGTGCATGCGTGTGTGTGTGCGTGCATGCGCGTGTGCGTGTGCGCATATATGTACGTGCGTGCATGGGTGCGTGAGTGTGTGACGTCTATTATATAAGGAGTTCTCAAATCAGACAAGTGAGGCAAAAATAGATTATAAACTATTGATCCCTAGCAACCGGTAATGAACACAACAGGCGAAAATAACAATAAAATGATATAACTTATTTTAGAAAGATTCCTTTCTCTAACACATAAATAAGACTGATTTTACTTAATGATCTTGAGTGAAGGAAAATATATTTATTTTATACAAAATTTGGTCTTTCACAGGAAGCGTTGAATATCTTCTGGCCCTTACTCAATTGGTGTGTTTTCGACTCTATATAATCTCATGACTGTTTCGTGACTTGTCAGATCAAGCAGAGGTAATCCCTGCCATATTCTATACGAAGGGTCTTTTTACAGGCTCCTTTTGAGTCAGGTTGAGTTAGGTAAGGTTAGGTTAATATATAATAAACATAAATTAAGAATTTTAATTATAAATGGCAGCAAGGATTATATTTACCAGTGAGGGGGGATTATCTATATTACTGGACATTGGAAGGGATTATCATGAAATAATCCTAATCTTCGATTATTCAGTGGCTATAACTCCTGACAGCATTCCATGAGGTTCAACTCATTTTTGGCGCAGCTTTGTTGGCGCCATAAATGGAACCTTTACTGAATAGAAAATAGGTTAATTAACACTAACTTATCCTAACCTAGCCAAAAAAGCTTAGTGCTAAAAGGGCAACACCAAAACAGCTTAACAATAAATGTAGCAGCGCCAAAACGGCGGAGCCAAATAGTCTCATTCCACTTTGATGGTTGGTACCCCTTAGCCTCTGGCTAGTGCAGTGGTAACGCACTGGCTTCGCATTCATGAGGTCGAGAGATCGGTTCCCGTCCAGGACCGAGAGTTTAAGCTGTTTACTGGCAGGTTACTGCTGTGGCTGGGCACCACACTGGGGGGTTGGGCTTTCCCAGGCTGACGAATATCCATTGTATAATGGAAATAAAGGTTTATTATATTCTCTTCAGCTGAGCAAGTACAGAAAAACGAGGAAGGAGTTATGGTAACCCTGCTGGCTAGTACTGTGGTAACGCGCTGGCTTCGCATTCACGAGGTCGAAAGATCGGTCCCCGTCCAAGACCGAGAGTTTAAGCTGTTTACTGGCAGGAACTGCTGTGGGTGGACATCACAGTGGGGGGTTGGGGCTTGTCCTGGCTGACGAATACCCATTGTAAAATGGAAATAAAGTTTATTATTATTATTATTATTGTATGCTAGCGCCTCTCAACTCAGCACGTCAGGGAGCACTCCAGTGAAGGCATGGAGTCAATGATGGAACGACATCATCAATGATTCCGCAGGTAATGTACCATCATGGAATACTGTCTTTGTTAATTTCGGGGTAAAAAAAATAAATTAAAAAAATTCCAATATTGAAAAAAAAACCCATTAAAATAAAAAAAAATCGCAATAATTAAAGTAAGAACTAAATACAGAAAGAAAACAAATAAAAATCAATGTATTATGAAATAACATTGAAATACTACAGAGCTTGAGCAACCTGGAAAAGGGGGGGGGGGGCTGTTCACGTGCAGCTCTCCCGTTCACAAAACAAAGAGAATGACCAAAAAAAAAAAATATACCCTTCGTCCTTGAACGATAACAATCAACGTCTAGGTTCTCAAAAGAAATGAGAGAGAGAGAGGAGAGAGAGAGAGAGAGAGAGAGAGAGAGAGAGAGAGAGAGAGAGAGAGAGAGAGAGAGAGAGAGAGAGAGAGAGAGAGAGAGAGAGAGAGAGAGAGAGAGAGAGAGTAATAAAGAAAAAGAAAGAGAAAGAAAAAGAAATAAAGAAAGAAATAAAGATAGAAATATTGATAAAGAGAGAGAGAGAGAGAGAGAGGAGAGAGAGAGAGAGAGAGAGAGAGAGAGAGAGAGAGAGAGAGAGAGAGAGAGAGAGAGAGAGAGAGAAATGTGCTCCAGTAATAAACACACACGAAACGGCCATTAACTAAAGTGAAACTGCATGACGCAATCAAGAAAAAGCTAAAATAGCCTTAGTAAATAAATGAATATATAAAAAAAAAATTCTTGGAGCAAATAATAAGTACAACATTTCTATCTAATTTGTATTTGCATATTATATATATATATATATATATATATATATATATATATATATATATATATATATATATATATATATATATATATATATATATATATATATATGCAAATGTCTGCTACCACTACCACAGTCTGTGGTACTACCTGCATCAGTTCCTGCAGCCTTGCAGGCACAAACGGGAGCGGGAAAGGCTTGGAGAGTAAACCATGTGAGAAAATCCGGAGGGAGAGACCCAAAGGCGGTTGAGAGGAAGTAATGATGATTCAAATCATCCTCTGGCATCTCCTGTAACACTACTTGATTTTCCAGAGTACTGTCTTTGTATTTCCTTTGGATCCAATCGGCAGCACGAGAAAGTGCAAAATGGGCTAGGCAATTCTTCCTTATCTTTAGCCCAGACAAGTATCAAAACTTTCTGCTTTTCAGACACAAATAACTTAAGTCTAACAACTCAAGTACGTCTATATCCAGCCTCCAGTTATTAAGAAAAGCAATTCTAAATAACACGAGTCAACTGGGTTAAGCAGGCCAGCTTAGTTTAGTGCCGGTCCCAAGCCCGGATAAATGGGGAGGGTTTCCAGGATAGACCTAGCAAGACACTGGAAGAAAACGTCTTTGCTCAAGCAACGCATCGCTGGCCAATCATGGTCAGCCGACTGACAGATAGAGAACTATCTACTCAGGCGTATGGTGAGAAAGGTGAGAAAGAAAACGAGTCAACTCTCCCACTGACATCGAAAGAAGACTTTCCCATGTGCAACGAAAGAGGACTTTCCCATGTGCAACGAAAGAGGACTTTCCCATTAGCAACCAAAAGAGGTTTTTCCATGACAAAGTAAAGAGATTCAGAATGAGTTCCTTCTCTTTGGCCCGATTTCTTAAACAGTGTAAACCTAGGATACCATATTGTTAGTTAGCTAGACACACACAAATGGATTTCATAAACGCATCTGACGTGGTTCTGTGTATGGCTAGGATCCCGTACGGGATCCTAGCCACACACAGAGCCGTGTCAGGTGCGTTTATGAAATCCATTTATGTGTGTTTAGCTAACTAACAATATGGCATCCTAGGTTTACACTGTTTAAGAAATCGGGCCTTTAGTGTATGAAGTATCCATAAACCTCAATTTTCTTCACTGTTATATGCGGATATTCGATATGAGGCTCAGGAACTTGAATCAATACACACACACACACGCAGGTTGGATCTTTATATAAAACCAGTGATTTCGTAGCATGATAAAAGGAAATGCGTGCAAGGTACATCACGATATATATATATATATATATATATATATATATATATATATATATATATATATATATATATATATATATATATATATATATATGTGTGTGTGTGTGTGTGTGTGTGATTACCTAATTGTGATTACCCAATTGTGTTTACGGGAAAGAGCCCAAAGCTCGTATCTTCCCGTCTCCTCGTCGGTTCCATTTTATACTTAGTGATACTTATCATACCTGTCCTTAAAACTATGGATTGAGATAGCATTAACTACCTCCTCGCTTAGCCAATTCCAATTATCAACTACTCTTACACTGAAAAAGTATTTCCTTACATCCTGCAAAGAAGTTTTCTTACGAAGCTTCAAACTATGACCTCTAGTTCTAGAGCCAGCCATATCAAAATATCGATCCCTATCCACTCTATCATAACCATGAAGGAATTTAAACTCTCACCATATCCCCCCTCACTCTTCTAGCTTCGAGTGATGGTAAGTCTAATTCCCTCAGCCTCTCATCATAACTGAGATTGCGTATTTCTGGCACCAGTTTCGTGGCATGTCTTTGAACTTTTTCAAGCTTAGCTATGTGCTTTTTCAAGTGCGGATTCCAAAAGGGGGCTGCATATTCGAGTTTTGGCCTCACATTGGTTACATAAATATTTCTGAACATTTCCTTGTCCATGTGCCTGAAGGCTACCCTTACATTTGATAAGAATGCATATGCTGCCCTTACTATGCCATTTATATGTATTTCTGGAGACAAATCTGCCAGTATGTTTACTCCTAGATCTCTCTCATTTTCTGTCTCTTGAAGTTGTACTCCAGCCACCGAGTAGTCAAGCTTGGGCCTTCTTGCACTTGTACCCATTCTCACTACCTTACATTTTGAAGTATTGAATTTCATTAGCCACTTTTCTGACCACTCATGCAGATTATTTAGATTCTCCTGAAGTTCTCTACCATTGTTCTCGTTTTTTACTTTCTTCACAATCTTTGTGTGTGTGTGTGTGTGTGTGTGTGTGTGTGTGTTTTGTGTGTGTGTGGTTTCCAATAATAAGGGTTTTGGTCTATATAAAGGGTAAACATTGGTTAAAAATATATATACGGTCTTTAAATTAAGTCCACAATGTACAGGAGAAAATGGGTTTTATCCAGTGTAAATATATTCATGAAGGATCTCATTCCAAAGCCCGTAAATACACATACACCACACGCATATAAACACACACACACACACACACACACACATATATATATATATATATATGTATGTGTGTGTGTGTGTGTGTGTGTGTGTGTGTGTGTGTGTGTGTGTGTGTGTGTGTGTGTGTGTGTGTGTGTGTGTGTGTGTGTGTGTGTGTGTGTGCATGCATGTATGTGTTGTATATGTATGTATGTATGCATGTATGTATATGTGTATGTATGTATGCACGTATGCATGCATGCATTTATGTATGCATACACACTGTATATTTGTGCTTTGTCATTTGTGTCATTATATATATATATATATATATATATATATATATATATATATATATATATATGAATGGAAAATATCAAATTATATATATATATATATATATATATATATATATATATATATATATATATATATATATATAAGCAAGAATAGACTAAAACCATATGTAAATAAGTTAACAAATGGTTTACATTAGAAGTAAATAAATATAAGCATAAACGGACTATTACCCAAAGTAAATAAATATATGCATGAACCAAGAGATAAAAAAAAAAATAGAAATACGAGAATGGATGAGCAGTGCCACTAGAGAGGTCTGTAAAACTGACCCAAGGTCAAAGTATATGTATGAAAGCATGGGTTATGTCCTAAGTGTGTGTGTGTGTGATTACCTAATTGTGTTAACGGGAAAGAGCCCAAAGCTCGTATCTTCCAGTCTCCTGATCGGTTCTATTTTCTACTTAGTGTGTGTGTGTGTGTGTGTGTGTGTGTGTGTGTGTGTGTGTGTGTGTGTATATATATATATATATATATATATATATATATATATATATATATATATATATATATATATATATATATATATATATATATATATATATAAAGCCGGTTTCACGTCACGCACTCCCTTTTCTACCAAGGGCTAGGACGGTTGCATTCTTGCGAAGCACTTGTTTTGGCAGATGTAATCGTTACCCTGAGTGCATGCCTTTTCTACCCTCAGACCGTGGCGGGGAGCGAACCCTGGACCTGCCGCCTCAGAGTCGCGGGACAGGCAAGAAAGTTGGCGTCATCCTGGGCACGACGATAAAATTAAGACAAAGGAAAAGTAATAGTTAAGGACAAGGCAGAAATGCGGTAATGATATACAATAGGAATAGGATAGGCTGAAGGAGTAGTCGAAGTATTGAGGACCTAGAGTTGTGGCAGGATTAGGCCCTGAGATGACGATAGATCCATTTTTTAAGGTAGATAGGTTATAAGAATTAGGAATAACAGAATGAGGAGGAGAGTTCCAGAGTCTGGAGGTAAACGGGATGAAGCAGTCACCGACCAATCCGCGAACTACATATTTTCACACAATACCTGTGAGGAGGCCATCTGTACGGTGTGTGTGTGTGTGTGTGTGTGTGTGTGTGTGTGTAATATAAATGACATGGTTCATTTTAAATGAGACTATGGAAGACCAACGGTCACACTTGCCAAAAACAAAGTCCTTTGCAAGAAGGCACCATCCTACCCTTAGTAGAAAAGGGGAGTCCGTGACGTAAAACCGATCACTCATACATGGGAGCATGGTATATAAACACTATACAAAAGCATGTTCAGAATTCCCAGAATGAAATTGGTTGCAACATAAGTCTTTAGGCCACTCTCACACTAAAGTGGCACGTCGCACGTGGCACACTAGTTGAAAACGAACATTCAGAAATATATGAGACCTTTCACACAGAAGTGGCGTGGCACATGGGACGTGTCACGCCACTTCTGTGTGAAAGGTTTCATATATTGTCGGATGTTCGTTTTCAACTGGCGTGCCACGTGGCATGTCACGTGCGACGTGCTACTTTGGTGTGAAAATGGCCTTATAGTTTACGTAAATGCGTCACTACTAGTCCCCATTTGAGGGTGGGCACAGATGGACTGAAGTTGGGGCATTTGGGCTGGATGCCCTTCCTAGCGCCCCACAAAGTGGGTTCGAACGTAGCTCCACCACATTCCGGATCGAGCACTCTACCAGTTACGCTAAAACGGTACCCCCAAAAGAGTGCTTTATAGCAAGGGTAAATATACACATGAATAGGTTATACCAAGAGTAAATATACCATGTATACTATACTTATGAATATAGCTAATGGAATAGTAAACATGAATTATATATTCTTGCAGCATCAAGAGTAATTACATACATGTATGGAATACATCATACATGAATACATACATGAATTGGAAAAATAAATTTAATTATCTCGGGAGTATACATCTGCCTATATAGACCATATCAACGCTATTTGTGCGTAAGAATAGGCAAAAATTTATAACTGAATAGAAGTAATAATTATACAAGACAATATACGTATTCGACAAAGAAAAAATCAACACCAAAACAATATTTCAAGAGACCAAAACAGGACGAAAAAATGAAAACATTATGTAATGGATGGATTCCATTTTACGTCACGAACTCTCTTTTCTACTAAGGGCTAGGACGGTTGCCTTCTTACGAAGGACTTGTTTTGACAGATGTGAAAACATTATGTAATGATTCTCAATAATTTCCTCCAGAATATGAGGTTCGTTTTCCATATCAATAGGTCACCATATGAATGACCTTTAGGTCAGTCATATAACCATATAGAATACGAATATAAGTGGCATAAAGATAGCAAAATATACTCAAGAGATTTCGAGTTTCGCATAGCATGATAACCAACATGAACAAACTACTACTATGAGCGTCCTATAATACAGAGAAAATCAATTATCATAAATAGCGTGAAACACAATACGCCAATTACATCACCTATTATCCTAGACTATAATAACTTAGGAGTAGGAGACTACGTCCCTTGTGTGATGACTCCTGCTAACCAAACAGGATCACCAGGTATACTGCTACTACTGCTGCTACTACTACTACTACTATTACTACTACTACTACAAATAATAATAATAATAATAATAATAATAATAATAATAATAATAATAATAATAGTACTGCTGCTACTACAGGGGGTCCTTGACTTACGTCAAAGCTCTGTTCATGAAACGTGATGTAACCCAAATTTAAGTGTAAGTCAGAACACGCTAAATAAGCAGCTAAGCTAATGTAGAAGTAATGTTTCTTATGAATAGGTCCACATATGCGTGACCCTTAGGTCAGTCATATAAACATATAGAATACAAATATAAGTGGCATAAAGATAGCAAAATATACTAAAGAGATTTCAAGTATGGCATGGCATGAAAACCAACACAAATAAACTACTATTCTGAGCGTCCTATAATGCAGAGAAAATCAATAATCACAATACGACAATTATATCACCTATTATCTTAGACTATAATAACAACTTAGGAGTAGGAGACTGTCCCTTATGTAATGACCCCTGCTAACCCAACAGGATCAACAGGTATACTGCTACTACTAGTACTACTACTACTACAAATAATAATAATAATAATAATAATAATAATAATAATAATAATAATAATTCTACTACAGGGGGTCCTCGACTTACGTCAGAGCTCTGTTCATGAAACGTGATGTAACCCAAATTTCAATGTAAGTCAGAACACACCCAAATAGGCCTAAGCAGCTAATCTAAGGCAGTAGTAAAGATTCTCCCTTTTCCATGCATATCACTCTCTCTAATTTCACTTCCTTTTAAGTATTGCTATTAGAGGGATTTCCTATATACTGGGGAGGCATAATACAGGCCAAAACTGATTAAAAAAATGCAAAATAATATATTGGAGATGCGTTGTAACCACTAAACTTTGTAACACTAGACTAGGACATTGTAAACTGAGGGCCCCCTATACTACTACTACTACTACTACTACTATAAATACTGATACTACTACTGCTACTAATATTGATACTACTACTGCTATTACTACTACTACTACTAATAATAATAAGAATAATAATAAAAACAACAAAATACAGAGGAGGAACAATTAACACACTACGCAGCAGGAACAACAGACATTTAAAAACTGTTGCCACATAGCTCAGCATAATTACAGAGCAAATGAATGCAGTCTGTCTATACAGTATTTTTACAAAGTTTTCATCATGCACAACATTTCCCAAACAATATTTACCTCCAATATTAGTCAACATTCGTTAAAATAAATTCCAGTCAATATTCAGTTGAATAGGAAGCAATTAGTAAACCACAACAGCAAGGGGGGAGGGAGGGAGGAAAGAGAGAGAGAGAGAGAGAGAGAGAGAGAGAGAGAGAGAGAGAGAGAGAGAGAGAGAGAGAGAGAGAATCCAACCCAATCATTCAGTACAAAAATGAGAGAGAGAGAGAGAGAGAGAGAGAGAGAGAGAGAGAGAGAGAGAGAGAGAGAGAGAGAGAGAGAGAGAGAGAGAGAGAGAGATTATTATTTATTTTATTAATTTATTGCGCCAAGGCATCAGACATTACATGAGTTCATACAAATAATGCTTCAAATGGATACAAAACCAAGAATAGAACATAGTTTACAGGGAGGTGTACACATTGATAAAACATTGCTGCATACTAACACACAACTCACAGTATGGCAGCACAGAGTACATTATATACAAAAGTAAAGCTCAGAGAAACGCAGAATGCACAAACAGAATTATACAGCAACATACAGAAAATATATGTATAATTCAATATAATTAATGGCCACCAAAGTGAGGATAACGAGCAAGAATAACATCAAGGTTGTCATCATTAAGTAAAAATGAGCAGATCTGTATTAAGTTCTGACCTCGTGGTAAAACATCTCTCACTGTGGGGCACTGAAGACAATAGTGGTCAAGAGTGTTAGCATTAGGACGGTCGCATAATTTACAGGAGGTGTACTGTGGCATATCTAGAGTCTGGGAGACCTGCCATAAAGGCCGATACCCCATTCTGAGCCGAGCACTAACTACATTGTTTTTCCGCACCATTAACCCGCGTCTGCGATACTTGTAGCGACTGTGAAGAAAGTGTGAGAGAGAGAGAGAGAGAGAGAGAGAGAGAGAGAGAGAGAGAGAGAGAGAGAGAGAGAGAGAGAGAGAGAGAGAGAATCCAACCCAATCATTCAGTACAAAAATTAGGAATACGCCATTCATAAATATCGCATATTATGAATAAAATATCTATAACTCTTGCCTTGATATTGATGGGGAATTATGACGGACAGATTCTAATCGTTGGATGCCTTCAATTCCTTATTTGTGCCTTCCTGAGGCTCCAAGAACAATCTATCAAGGAATTTACTTTCATCGTGGGTATGCGGAATCAAATTAATCAAAGTGGTACAATCATGGATTGCATATTAGTTTAGGCTATATGGTAATCCAACTTTCCATGGCACTGGAGACTAGACAAAACAGTGCGACCCCTAATTTATCACAAGTACTCTACCAAAACGTATCACTACTTTTAATCTGAAGTCTCTTTCTCTTCCCCGTAAATTATCATCCCTTTCTCTTTTCTATCGCTGCTCTGATAAGTTGACGAGTTGAATCTCTCCCCCAATGCCAATTCCACGTAACACTCGCCAAGCGGCCTCGTCTCGAAGGATCTGTGTGATTTGTAGCTCTCGGATTGGTCGGTGCAGCGACTGTTTCTTCTCATGAACCTCCAGACTCTGGAACTCTCTTTCTCCTTCTCTCTTTCCTAATTCGTTTAACTTATCCTCCTTCATAAAGCGGATCTATCGTCACCTCAGGCCTAATCCTACCATATCTCTAGGTCTTCATTACTTCGACTATTCTTTCTGCCTCTCCTTTTCCCGTTGTAAATCAATCTCATATTTCTGCCTTGTCCTTAACCTTCTACTTTTTCTTGGTGCCCAGGCCTGGAGGATAATTTTCTTGCCTGTCCCGGTGTCACACTCATAAATTAAAGCAAGTAATGTATTTGGATATTTATTTTGTTCGGTTCTTCAAAAATAAGGCTTCGATGGCACCACTGAAAAGCAACATCAGTCAGAAAATCCACAGGCATTGAAACACTCACTTTTTTTTTTTTATTAAGTTTCTAACGTAGCTTTACGAAGTACTGTATTACACATAACAGAGCTCCTTTCCAGCACCCCAAAAAATTTACATCAGCACCCTAGGTTGTGAAACACTGAATTAAATGGATAAACAATAAGAAAAAACATGATGGGAAGTAGTGTAGTTGCAAATTCCATAATGGCTACGTTTCCATATCTTACATCAGAGATCACTGCTGAAGTGGATGATATTCTTAATATCGAAGAATTCAGTTAAAATAAAATTAATAATAATAATAATAATAATAATAATAATAATAATAATAGTGATAATAATAATAATAATAAGAATAATAGTATTAATAATAATAATAATCATAATCAAAAATAATAATAATAATAATAATAATAATAATAATAATAATAGTGATAATAATAGCATAAATAATAATAATAATAATAAATAGAAAAACACACACCCAGACAAGACACAAAAAAAGTGTTTTTCAGCCGTAATGAAGTCATTAACACCAACGAAAATATTCCCTTTCCCCTCAAAATCCTCTTCTAAAAACAAAGCCGCCCCTGGCCATTCTATTCCCCTCAAAATCATCTTCAAAAAACAAAGCCGCACCCGACCACCTTAAAACAAAAAAATACAAACAGTTCATAAAGAAGTGGTAAAAACTCAAAGAGTTCAAGGAAAAAAAAAAAGAGTATGGTAATATCTAAAGAACTAACACAAACACACACACACAGTGGCACTGCAAACATAAACCAATAAAGGATCACAAACACAAGCCAGTAAAAGAGATGAGGAATTCTAGCACAAAAAAAAACAATCGTAAAAGCAAAGGGCATAATATTTTCTTAAAAAATAACTAATGGGAATTGGGCAGAAGGGCACTAAAAGGTTCTTAGTAAAACTAAAAAAAAAAAAAAAAATCCTTAAAAAAAAATATGTATGAATAACACATATTTACTTAATTATCAAAACAATAGGTCATGGCTTCAGTGCCTGGACAACAGCATTTCGAATTATTTTGAGCGCGATTAATACAAAAGAGATAATGTAATGTGATGGGTTTTATATCACGGACTCTCTTTTCTACTAAGGGCTAGGACGGTGCCTTCTTGCGAAGGAAAGAGTGACTATTTCTACCTACGCTTTACAATAGGCTCCTCTTTATATCATCTAGTACAGTGGTAACGAACTGGCTTCGCATTCACGAGGTCGAGAGATCGGTTCCCGTCCAAGACCGAGAGTTTAAGCTGTTTACTGGCAGGTTACTGCTGTGGCTTGGCACCACAGTGGGGGTTGGGGTTTGCCCCGGCTGACGAATACCCATTGCATAATGGAAATAAAGGTTTAGTATATTATATTGTTATTATTATATCACTGCGTATTATCACCTGAAAACATACGCCAAATAACGCCGGCGCTCACGTAGGCTAACTAAAAGAATATACCCTATTTTACTCTCAAATGTAAGCAGTTGTATTCACTAAGATTAAATAATCTCTGAACTCCAACCTAACGAAAAAAAAAAAACGACAATTCTAATCAAAGGAATAACGAGTTAGACTAACACTTTTCAATAACAGGATATGACCCCCTTTCCACCCCAAACATCAACCCAACATCTTTGTGTTCTAAGTAAAAGTCTCTTTCTAGTTGTCATAGAAAAACAGGATGTTCTCATACAGTCAGGTTATTAGTTCCTCTCATATGCATATGGGGTCACTGTTTTTCAACAGCATTTTGGAGGCTAGTGTTGATACTGGCTCAAAATTTACTTTGCTGGAAGACCTTCAGTGAGCTGGGCTAAAGGTTAGTAGTTCCTCCCATATGCATATGGGGTCGCTGTTTCTCAACAGCATTTTGGAGGCTAGTGTTGGTACTGGCTCAATATTTACTTGGCTGGGAGACCTTCAGTGAGCTAGGCTAGGTAGAGGCACCAGCTTTGAAATTCCGTTTCTTGCCGGTATCTCAGCCACTTTCTTGTGCTCAAAATAAATATAAAATAAAACTTCCGACGGATATCTCAAAATAATTCTACTCTTGAATTTTCCATTAAAGGATACACTTCTCTCGACAATACGAGAGGAATAATATAAATGGATCACGAAAAATGTGAATTATTTTATATTCCTTGACGTATGGGCTTCCACCATACGATGGAGCCGGCAGGACATTCACGTTGTAATTTTCATTTTCATTGTGGATAGCGTGGTCGGTGATAGATATGCATCGTCTATTTTAAACTGATTTATTAAAAGATTACACTTATTTTCTCAAAGCTCCCCTTTCTCTTCTACAAGTCACAGTTCCCCGTTTACGATCTAGACTTCTGTCTAGATAGTAGTTCTGCTCCCAGCAAGGTCTAACTCCTAACTGACACGCTCTGTGTATGCTCTCCTCTCTGGTGGGTGGGTTTTAGGTTGCGCACTCTGCCCTCTAGCGGCTCTTGGCGTCTATGTGAGAAGCCTAAAATCGTAACAACTTTCCTTACGATATCATAATAACCAATCTAAAGTTATTGTATTAAATGTAATATTCCTTACAGCAAACTATTAATACAAAAAATAAAAAAGCTTAACCCATATTATGATCAATAAATCAAATTGGCACTGACATACCATAGACAATAACCATGAAACACTTATCACGAGGTCACAGAGATAAAGAATTAAGGACAGAACATGTGATTTTCCACATAAATACATTTTTAACATATTCTAAAGCAACATGACACACCCATTTCCCTCCCTTAACATAATGATCTCTCCAGACTTATTTTGCAGTGATAAAGAGTGTTAACTTAATTCATACAAGACGGGGTTGTGATTAAGCTAACAGATTCAGTGTTCAAAAACCTCACATCAATGTTCAAAAACCTCACATCAATT
>JAXCGZ010004019.1:37500-98767 GCA_037179515.1 Halocaridina rubra
TTAATGATAATAATAATAATAATAATAATAATAATAATAATAATAAATAATAATAATAGTGTTAAAACATTAATGGTGACATACAAATCAAATTTCGTATTATATGGTATACATACAATATTGCATAAGCATACAGTAATATCTGTCACGTCTGTAATATTAATATAAAGAAATAAATTATATAAAACACATTAAAAACAAAGCAAATTAATATAAATAAGCCGGTCTGACATGAGCAAAACTCATCACAGAATAAGCTATATGCAATCTACCTAACCCAATAATCAAAATAAACATGAAAATAATTCTCATATATACAAATTACCGTTCGCCCTTAAGACCAACCTCACCACATGGTTAGGCCCAACGGTTGAAGACCCACCACAATAATTTCTTCTCACTTTCTTTAATCCCTTAATATGGAAATAATGCATTAATGGGCTTCACTCAAGGAGTGATCTACAGATATACTGTACAGCTCCATGTTATATTATCACGATCTCTGTATCTACTCTCCCCTCTTTATCTCTTTCCCCTCGAACAATAGTATTAAGACTTCCAACTCCCTTGAGGTATTATAACTGTTATTTCCTTAGATAGTAGCCTTTCTTCACTAGAAATATACCATTGCTCTCTTGAAATACACACCGATAACTATTCTTATAGGCTAATTATGTATTCTTGAACTACATAGATAGATAGATAAATACAGACAAATGTATTACTGTATTATCCTAACAGAGTAGGCTATGCCATTTTAGAGTACAATTGTGTTATTTTATGATTCTCTCTGGGCATGTTTTCTTGATATACAAAAGATGCTTTACCGAAGTTAAAATAAACTTAGGTCCCAATCCTGATAAATCAAGTTGTCGTAAAGAAAGAACTATATATAACTTTTACCATTCTTGAGAAGAATGAATGCGTGTTCAACAATTACTTTCATTTCCTAGTCCTTCGCAGTGTGCTTTCTAATATTAAAACTCGTTTACTTGTCTTCCACAGTAAGCAAGATCAAAATAGAGGTGGGGTACTTTTTGGCGTCGCTCTTTTGGCGATAAGCTGCTTTAACGTTTTCCTTTTGGCACTAAACTAACCTAACTTAGCCCAAACATCTTAGTGCGAAAAGGGCAACGCCAAAACAGCTTAGCGCCAGAATGGTGGTGCCAAACTGTCCCATTCCGCCAAAATACCAATAAAATGGTTCCTTGTATTACACACACAGTATTTCAGTATATTATATGAATTTAATACTAGGGCCCGATTTCTTAAACAGAGTAAACCTAGGATACCATATTTTTAGTTAGCTAGACACACACAAATGGATTTCATAAACGCATCTGACGCGGTTCTGTGTATGGCTAGGATACCGTACTTGGCCCGATTTCTTAAACAGTGTAAACCTAGGATACCATATTGTTAGTTAGCTAGACACACACAAATGGATTGCATAAACGCATCTAACGCGGTTCTGTGTATGGCTAGGATTCCGTATGGGATCCCAGCCATACACAGAACCGCGTCAGATGCGTTTATGAAATCCATTTGTGTGTGTCTAGCTAACTAACAATATGATATCCTAGGTTTACACAGTTTAAGAAATCGGGCCAAAGACTGCAAATGTATTTCTAAACTATCTTTAGAGGGCAAGATAGCCTTGTATTACCGATATATTCGTTTCACTACAGCTAAAAAACACTTTTTTTAACCGGCTATGTATAAACTTACTACACACACAAAGTATACATTCTTAATATACAAATGTATCATTTTACTATTCTTACAAAGTATATTTTTTTGGCACTACGTCTGATTTTCGGGAATATAGATATTTTTCTTTTATTTAATGTCAGAATCGAAGTTTGGGAAGGAAATTGTACCAATTTTCTTACCATCGTCGAGAATCTCGTTTCCATCCGAGTTAGGGCTATTTTGCATCTCTCTCTCTCTCTCTCTCTCTCTCTCTCTCTCTCTCTCTCTCTCTCTCTATATATATATATATATATATATATATATATATATATATATATATATATATATATATATATATATATATATATATATCATAAATCCATCTGAGTCTCTAGATTTAAGTACATATAGTAGTCACCGTAGCTCAAACGGTAGCGTCCGCGACTTTCAGGCGTCAGGTCGAGGGTTCGCGCCCCGTCACGGTCTGAGGTTAGCAAGGGCATGCATTCAGGGTAAGGATTACATTTGCTAAAACAAGTCCTTCGCAAGAGGGCAACCGTCCTAGCCCTTGGTTGAAAAGAGAATCCGTGACGTAAAACCGGAACTAAATGGTCCACCGTAAAAAGTCTGATTTCCTTTTTCCTTAAAATAATAATTACATAAATTCTGAAAACTATAAAAAACATTTATTAATAAATCAGATTAGTAAAAGAATAATATATTAAATACTTAACACGAATAAATTATTTAATTTTCATAGCATTGAATGAAGTGTAATAAAATAAAACATTTGTTGGGCTAAATACTGAAAATACTAGAATTATGTCGTGTCCAATTATATATATATATATATATATATATATATATATATATATATATATATATATATATATATATATATATATATATATATATTAGTTTTTTTTTTATGGAAGGCTTAGAGCCCTTGGTTCACCACGTGGGACGCACGCCCCAAAGGGGGGTAAGTTGATTTTTAAGAGGGCAATTCGAAAATGCGGTATTAACTGATTTTTTTGTAGCGAGTCTGTGTGAGTGTGCGCGACTTAATACATACGGTGATTATATAGTATGCATACATAAATATATTTGCGTATGTATGTATAAGTGCAACTGGTGCACAAGGTACTTTCCACCTCTTCATACTCGCGTGTCTCGGTCGACTGGGGGGGATCGGGATTTTATGCTTAGGTGGGGCATGACTAAAAAAGATTGGGAACCACTGCCTAGGCGCATGGGGTAGGGCCAGATGTGGCCCTACAAACGGGGAAACACTAAATTGGCTTCATTGTATTACAAATCTCCAAGGAGTGCTGCGTAAAAGGGGTGTGCAACCCCTCCCCCCATTTCTCTTCATTCATAATAAAAAAAAACCTGCAGAATATATTAGAGAAAAAATTAGTTATAAAGTGTTAATGAATTGCACGACCGAAATAAGTTGATGCATAATTCATATATATAAGATAATAACAATAATAATAATAATGATAATAATAATAATAATAATAATAATAAAAACGAAGGGCATATTATTCACACTAAAACAGGACCGCATGCACGTTGACAGAAAATCTCTCTCTCTCTCTCTCTCGTGTGTGTGTTGGTGTATGTGCATGCTCGTGTCTGTTTTGTGTGTAGGTGAGATAATAATAATAATAATAATACGCATATTATTCACACTAAAACAGGGCAGCATATACGTGTTCACATAGGAAATCTCTCTCTCTCTCTCTCTCTCTCTCTCTCTCTCTCTCCTGTGTATGTGTGTATGCATGTTTGTGTCTCTTTTGTATGTGTAGGCGAGAACAGTTAATATACATCAATAAATGGTAAGGGAGCCTATCATAAACAAATATACAATGACTAGTGTGAGTGGTTAATATACTGTTTCACTTCAGTGTGTGTGTGTGTGTGTGTGATTACCTAATTGTGATTACCTAATTGTGTTTACGGGAAAGAGCCCAAAGCTCGTATCTTCCCGTCTCCTCATCGGTTCCATTTTATACTTAGTGATACTTATCATACCTGTCCTTAAAACTATGGATTGAGATAGCATTAACTACCTCCTCGCTTAGCCAATTCCAATTATCAACTACTCTTACACTGAAAAAGTATTTCCATACATCCAGCGAAGAAGTTTTCTTACCAAGCTTCAAACTATGACCTCTAGTTCTAGAGCCAGCCATATCAAAATATCGATCCCTATCCACTCTATCATAACCATGAAGGAATTTAAAGACTGTCACCATATCCCCCCTCACTCTTCTAGCTTCGAGTGATGGTAAGTCTAATTTCCTCAGCCTCTCATCATAACTGAGATTGCGTATTTCTGGCACCAGTTTCGTGGCATGTCTTTGAACTTTTTCAAGCTTAGCTATGTGCTTTTTCAAGTGCGGATTCCAAAAGGGGGCTGCATATTCGAGTTTTGGCCTCACATAGGTTACATAAATATTTCTGAACATTTCCTTATCCATGTGCCTGAAGGCTACCCTTACATTTGATAAGAATGCATATGCTGCCCTTACTATGCCATTTATATGTATTTCTGGAGACAAATCTGCCAGTATGTTTACTCCTAGATCTCTCTCATTTTCTGTCTCTTGAAGTTGTACTCCAGCCACCGAGTAGTCAAGCTTGGGCCTTCTTGCACTTGTACCCATTCTCATTACCTTACATTTTGAAGTATTGAATTGTGTGTGTGTGTGTGTGTGTGTGTGATAAACCCAATGACATAATATTGTCTCTTGGTGAAGTTACAAATCCAATCAAAAGGAGGACTAGCATAATAAAGCACACATATGCATAAATATATAATTACACAGCAATTAATTATTTCATTGATCTTTTTTTTTAATTGTTGGTTTCCGATTTACTGTAGGCTAATTATCTTCTTTAATACATAGGACTATTAAAATCAACTATTCGAATGAATTTGCTTTGTGTTATTGAATGACATGATATATATATATATATATATATATATATATATATATATATATATATATATATATATATATATATATATATATATATATATATATATAAGACATATTTTACCCCTGACCGAACTCGAACCTAAGACACATAATTGCTGTGCCAGGCGCTATCAACTACTCCACTGAAGGTTTTCAGTGGTGCAGGTGATAGCGCCTTGGCACAGTAATTATGTGTCTAGGTTCGAGTCCCGGTCAGGAGTAATATATGATTCATGTTTTCACACATGTTAATGTGTTTATTTGATTATATATATATATATATATATATATATATATATATATAATATATATATATATATATATATATATAGATAGATAGATAGATAGATAGATAGATATTTAGATAGACAGACAGATAAGGGCCATAATCTCCCTTATATGGGGAATGGCGTCATGTCAATGGAAAACCTTCTGTCCATGCTGGGGGAAGGAAAACTCTAAAGAAAGGATTTCCAGTCCCCTCGCTCTGCCCCATTTTGTCATCTGTAACAAGTTGATATAAACACGAAAGGAAAAGTGCTTGCTTCATCTGGCTGGGTTATGAGATGCGTATTTTTCATTTGCAGTAATAGCTCAGTCAGTTAGGACGGCATGAACATGCGACTTGTGACGAGAGTTCGGTTCCCCTGACTTTAACAGGCTTTTCGTGTTAATAGTAAATTATTAACATCACAGTTTCATTGTAAGCACACACACACACATACATGCATACAATCTGCTCGATCTATGCATATTGCACACAAGAACAAACACACCCAGTCGTTCTATAGTTTTTTTTTATGAAAATCCAGATGAATTACACAGCAAATACTAATATTTTCAGAGCAGCAATCATTATTGCAACAAAAGCCGACATGGAAAAAAAAAACAGCAGTGAGTTTAAAATGCACTTGACAGATAGTGTTTTTCTGACACTATCCGTGTATTATAGGTAGCTAGGTCGGTAATGGAGATGCATTGTTCAATTAACAGTAATTTATTTAGAGATAAATTGAACTGCCTTGTTTCTCAAAGCTCCCATTTCTATAGTTCCTGTCACTCACTATTCCGGGCGGGAATAGTGAGTGACAGGAACTATAGAAATGGGAGCTTTGAGAAACAAGTCAGTTCAAGTTATCTCTAAATAAATTACTGTTAATTGAACAATGCATCTCCCCCTTAGGGGGGCGGGAATAGTGAGTGACAGGAACTATAGAAATGGGAGCTTTGAGAAACAAGTCAGTTCAAGTTATCTCTAAATAAATTACTATTAATTGACCGATGCAGCTCCACTACCGACCTCGCTACCTATAATACACAGATAGTGTAAGAAAAACACTATCCGACACACTCCTATCCGCATGTTACTGTCCATGGCATTATCTCGAAGAGGCACCTGTGTATTAGACAAAAGCTATTCAACTGAGACTAATTAAACAAGGGTTCATGCCAGCAAACTATATTTAAGTTCGCGCCCCGTCACGATCTGAGGTTAGCAAGGGCATGCACTCAGGGTAAGGATTACATCTGCCAAAACAAGTCCTTCGCAAGAAGGCAACCGTCCTAGCCCTTAGTAGAAAAGGGAGTCCGTGACGTAAAACCGGAACCTTCTGCCTTTCTAAAAGCAGGTAAAGATGAGGACAGCCTAATACATACAAAAAAATATATAATAAAGAGAAAAAATACAGTCAAATTTATAGGCAACAATGAAAAAAATGTCCATATAAGAATTCTTCAGCTATGAACACAGCCCATAACCAGGATCCATGTTGGGTTCCTTGGGGTCTTAGTAACATTCTTTGAAAGTCGCGACTCCGTTTTCTTCCCTTTCTTAATGACCATCACCTTGCTTTCCTTAGGCCTAGACAGTGTCATTCTTGCTTTCTTTTAGGCCTACGATTAACCCTAGTCACATGGCCCTGCTCTCCCTCCTACGGAGCGTGGATCTCCTAACAAAAAAGACATCATGTCTGCTTTTTTCATCTGTTTGAGATGTTATGCGCTGGTCTGTTTTAATAATAATAATAATAATAATGATAATAATAATAATAATAATATTAGTAGAAGTAACAATAATAATAATAACAACAACAATAATAATAATAATGATGATGATGATAATAATAATAATAATAATAATAATTACAATAGTAGTAGCAATAGTAGTAGTAGTAATAATAATAATAATAATAATAATAATAATAACAATAATAATAATAATAATAATAATAATAATGATAAAAAATACTACTACTACTAATAATAATAGGGGTAGTAGTAGTAGTAGTAGTAGCAGCAGTAGTAGTAATAGCAGCAACAGCTGTAGTAGGAATTATCATTGTCATCATTAATTCTGAAAAAAAACGCAAATAAATATTCTTTTCCGAATCACACATGAAAACACTAAAATTAATGTTGCATAACCTAGCAACTACATACCAAGAATACCTGTTAATTGCAAAAACACATGGTACAAACAAACAGAAACAGGAAGTGTACATGTGCTCTGAAGCAGGTGTGGCGGAGGGCGAGAGGGGGAAATGGGGAGCGACATAAACATGTGCTCTCCCGGATGGCAAAAACCTACCACACAACACTGGGGTTGAGGGGGGGGTTGTAGCTCGATGACTCAAACAGGGGAAAAGAAAATTTGTGGACAATAATGTTGTCAAGTGGAACTGAAGATTTGTGGACAATAATGTTGTCAAGTGATATGAAAAAAATCGACTAAGCAAAGAAAATGAGAGTAATAAAAAGACTATTTAAATAAAATCTACTACCAGGGGGTGTAGTCACCGTGGCTCAAACAGTAGCGTCCGCGACTCTGAGGCGTCAGGTCGAGGGTTCGCGCCCCGTCACGGTCTGAGGTTAGTAAGGGCATGCACTCAGGGTAACGATTATATCTGCTAAAACAAGTCCTTCGCAAGAAGGCAACCGTCCTAGCCCTTGGTAGAAAAGGGAGTCCGTGACGTAAAACCGGAACAATAAATAAAAGAGTAGGCAATATGATGGCTTAACTAGGCAAGATGCCAAAGCTATGAAACATTTAACTCAAATAAGGAAGGCAGGAAGGTTCCACCTAGTGTAGAACTACAACGTAACACAAGGTCAAGAGATGTGCCTGAGTTATAGAAAACGAGGTCAAGAGAAGTGCCTCAGTTATAGAAAACGGAGAAGGGTCATGAGCTACACTGTACACCTGGACACGAAGCATAAACTCACATTATCTATCTATCTATCTACCTTGGCTGTCTCCCCCAATTGGGGGGTAGCCGACATAAAAAAAGAAACAATAGGGGGATTACTTTGCTCTATGGACAATGACGAGGGACCTAGCGACCGTTCATAATATATGAATAACATTTTGCGTCATTAGATAAACATTCACATTCTAACGTAAATTTCAACTTTTCTAAAACAACAAAAGTAAAAAAATATTAAATATATTGACGTAAAAACATACAAACCAATAATTAGTGACTACGATGACACATTTACAAAAACTGTTTGTTAATCGCTACTATAAACAGTACCTCATGTTCATCATTAATCCGGAGGACTAAAAAAACATCTGTTCATCACATTATAAGATTTATCTCAATACGCTACTTCTTGGGTACGACAAGAAAAAAAAAATAGGAAAAAATAACTCTACCCTATTAAACCAGCACTCTTCTTTAAGGGCATTTTCTCGACGTCACAGACGAGGGGCGTTTCTTACCAACATTCCAAACCTCTATCAAGAATACTGCTTTAATATGGCTCTCTCTCTCTCTCTCTCTAATTTATGTGATTTTATCAACAGTACATTCATTGAATGGTTAAAAGGATGAGTGAAAGACTATGCTCCTTGCTAAAGTAGTACGTAGTCACCGTGGCTCAAGCGGTATCGTCCGCGACTTTGACGCGTCAGGTCGAAAGTTCGCGCCCCGTCACGGACTGAGATTAGCAAGGGCATGCACTCAGGGTAACGATTACATCTGCCAAAACAAGTCCTTCGCAAGAAAGCAACCGTCCTAGCCCTTGGAAGAAAAGGGAGTCCGTGACGTAAAACCTACTTGCTAAAGAAATACAGATTCTACAACCAAATGAATATTTAAATTATAAAAGGTAATGAATGTTATGTTTCTCTCTCTCTCTCTCTCTCTCTCTCTCTCTCTCTCTCTCTCTCTCTCTCTCTCTCATATACACATACATACAGTACCTTCATTGACTGGTTAAAAGCTGAGTGAATGACTGTTCTGGTTAAAGTAGTACAGATGCCACTCCACATGAATATTTAAATTTTAAAAGGTAATGGAATCTCTCTCTCTCTCTCTCTCTCTCTTACACACACACACATATACACACACGGGAAGATACGAGCTTTGGGCTCTTTCCCGTAAACACAATTAGGTAATCACACTCAAACATTAACTTTTTTTTAATGAGTGTGACATCGGGACAGGCAGAAACTGCCCTCATCAATAACGGCCCAGACACTAGAAAATACCAAGACGAAGGAAAAGAAAAAGGTTAAGGACAAGGCAGACTTATAACTTAAAATCATCCGTATACTACTAAAGCTTGTATTGCTTTTTAAGGTTATTTTTGGGATTCATTTATTTCTCTATCCCTGTAATCTCTCATTTCTACTATTATTTTTTTTTTATAATATCCATAAACTGAGCTCTAAGTGTTTTGAAACTATATAGGCAAGAGTGAACAGAGAAAATTTAACGAATATAAAAAGTTACGTTACAAAGTGTGTTTTTCTATGTCTACATCAGAACCGAATAATCTCTGATATTCGTTACATATCTCTACTCACATCACATCTGACAGGTCACAACACTCACCATCTTCTGTTTCTCTTTGCATTATGCTTTCTTTGTGCCCAGGCCCGATGAGGGCAATTTTCTCTGCTGTCCTGGTGTCACATAAAAAAAATGCATACAGTATGTAATTTACTTAGCGACAAAAGGTCAATACTCCCACGTAAGATGTCACTGAAAGGTCAGATACATTTACGTAACCAATGACTGAATATATCATATCTCCGTTTTGTAATAGGAATGCATTTAGAGGAGCGCATTTTCATTGCCTGAGAATATAAAAAATAATCATAACCTATATGATTCATTTTTTTTACCCCCCCCCAAAAAAATCTAATATAATAATAATAATAATAATAATAATAATAATAATAATAATAATAATAGTAATTATTATTATTATTAGTAGTAGTAGTAGCAGTATTTCGCTTTTATGAGAACGAAGTGAGATTTTATATATAAGAACAAAGCCACTTCCCTTCAAAAGATTGCATTAGAGTTAGACACTTCCCTCAACATGAGAAATATTCTTTTATTTCCATATTCAATCACGGAAAAACGCTGCCGTATTTCCGGGTAAACAACAAAAATACTTCCGTTATTTTTAAGTCTTTCAAAAATTGCTTACCGTAGCACTAAGGAAAACGATGTAAACAAGTACACAATACGGTCCAGAACGAATGTTACAAACTAGATCTAAGCGCACACCCTCCCTCCTCCACTGTTGCAGCGATACTGAGTCACTCCACTCACGGTCGACTCGAATGGACCCCACGAAAGTAGCAAGGAGTCACAGGTCCCGACAACGCGTTCTCAGCCCTCCTCTTAGCCCGATTCTTGGGATTCTACCATGATCTTTAGTACAAGAATCGTAGATTATTTAACTAATCGCGTATATTGTTATCGAGATCAGTAAACCAATAGCTTTTCATAATTCTTTCTGTTCTCGATTTCTTCCTTTGACAGTAAAATACCTCAACTCCGGAGTGAAACCATAAGAGAAGGGCACATCACTCCAATTATATATATATATATATATATATATATATATATATATATATATATATATATATATATATATATATATATATATATATATATAAAATTGTCACCCCGACCGGGACTTAAATCTAGGACACATAATTACTGTGCCAAGTCACGGTCGGGGTAAGACCTGTTTTGGCAGATGTAATCGTTACCCTGAGTGCATGCCCTTGCTAATCTCAGACCGTGATGGGGCGCGAACCTTCGACCTGACGCCCCAAAGTCGCGGACGCTACCGCTTGAGCCACGGTCACTACATAATAATAATAATAATAATAATAATAATATATCCAGTAACATTATCGATCTTGGCTATCTCATGTTTTGAGAGGAATAAAAACTGAAATATTATCTTTAATTGAAAATATTTTCTTCATATATTACATTATAAATCGAATTTTAACAAATCTATTGGACTGTGTGGATAAGCATTCAATTGGAAGATGTATCCACACACTTCATAATACACTTGAATCCAGACAAATAAACTTTCTCTATATGCAAGCGGGACAGGACAATCATTTCAGTGTTAACTGCAAAGCCCAATTTACATATATCATAATATTTTTTTCTGTATCAGAAATCAACAACAATTGAATATTAACTATTAAATTTCCATTGCATGCCTCTATAAAGATAAGCTATAGGGAAAAGGATATTAATAACTCTTTCCACGAGTTTCTCTCTCTCTCTCTCTCTCTCTCTCTCTCTCTCTCTCTCTCTCTATATATATATATATATATATATATATATATATATATATATATATATATATATATATTATCATAAGGGTAACGTTGTTTATTCTATCAGTGAGAACTCATCAAAATACGAAGGAAAATAACAGTTAACCAAGCAATAAACAACAATTATTTAATTTCAAGGACGAATAAATATCAGATGCCTAATATAAGAGAAGTGTGTCTGACACCACTCTCTTCTGGTGGTAAAAGAGGGTGTGGACTAATCCTTGCAATTATACAGGCATGCAGCAGCTTCATTGAAGGCAATGAAAACATATCGTCTAAATCTCTCACACAACATCCGACTCACTCTCACGATGGGATTTTACTGACAACATACTGTCTAAATCTCTAACACGACATCCGACTCACTCGCTGTGGTAAAGTGGAGATTTAAATTAAATAATAACACTCAACAGGGGCTATTGAAAAGCATTATTACAAATACAGTATTACTCTAAATCAGTAATCGAAGCATGCTCTCCTGCTATTAATACATGTAAACCATGATATATTACTCTTAATTATTAATCGCAGAGTGCTCTTCTGCCATCAATCAATTATTACACTATATTTTATTCTTAATTACTTGCTATGATAATTAAAATTAATTACAAATTTTATTAAATTTTATTTATACATAACCAAATATAGAATGTAATGTTTAACAACTACAATATCACTGGGAGTGCCCATGTGGAGTTATCTGAATAAATAAAAAAACAACAACAGACAAACACGTACAACCGAGCAGTAAAAGAATATCAAAAGCACAAGAAAAAAAATCAATCTCAAGATAAGATGTTACTGACATGCCAAATATTCTGAAAAGAAAAATAAATAAATAAATGCATGTTGTGATTTACTGGTAAACTTTGAACAAAGAGAATTTTGTTACATATAATTGTGAAATCTCGCTAATTCCTGGCTCCTATTTATCAAATTACCATCCATCCATGTTTAGGCTTGCAACTAAGGTTTATTGCCTCTTTGCCAGGCACAAAGACCACTTTTTTTTTTATTAATCTTCTTGACACACTAGGTTTGAACACCAAGTTCGCGAATCACAACTGTTATTTAACGTATTACACACCCATATATATATATATATATATATATATATATATATATATATATATATATATATATATATATATATATATATATATATATATATAACTTTAAATTGACTCCTTTTCATAAGCTTGGTAAAGCGACCTACCTCCTTTATAAACCGGTATGTTCCTATTGTAATAAATGGCTAGAATCAGTTACACTAAAAAATAATAATAATGGCGGCTTCTTGCACGCTTCTATATTTCATGAAATAATTGTGGTTAAATAATTGTGGTTAAAAGATAATTATTTTGCAGATGAAAAATACCATTACTGGAGATAAATTCCTAAGCTTTGCTTTTATCAGTTTATCAGGGATGAAGAATAGAATCACTGCAGAATTTAAATAAGTTAAGAAGAATCACTGCAGCATTTAAATAGGCTAAGAAGAATCACTGCAGCATTTAAATAAGCTAAGTAGAATCACTGCAGCATCTAAAGAAGCTAAGCAGAATCACTGTAGCATTTAAATAAGCAAAGACGAATCACTGCAGCATTTAAATAAGCTAAGTAGAATCACTGCAGTATTTAAATAAGATATGAAGAATCACTGCAGCATTTAAATAAGCTAAGAAGAATCACTGCAGTATTTAAATAAGCTAAGAAGAATCACTGCAGCATTTAAATAAGCTAAGAAGAATCACTGCAGAATTTAAATAAGCTAAGAAGAATCACTGCAGCATTTAAATAAGCTAAGACGAATCACTGCAGCATTTAAATAAGCTAGGCAGAATCACTGCAGCATTTAAATAAGCAAAGAGGAATCACTGCAGCATTTAAATAAGCTAAGTAGAATCACTGTAGCATTTAAATAAGCTAAGTAGAATCACTGCAGCATTTAAATAAGCAAAGTAGAATCACTGCAGCATTTAAATAAACTAAGTAGAATCACTGCAGCATTTAAATAAGCTAAGAAGAATCACTGCAGCATTTAAATAAGCTAAACAGAATCACTGCAGCATTTAAATAGGCTAAGAAGAATCACTGCAGCATTTAAATAGGCTAAGAAGAATCACTGCAGCATTTAAATAAGATAAGTAGAATCACTGCAGCATTTAAATAGGCTAAGAAGAATCACTGCAGCATTTAAATAAGCTAAGAAGAATCACTGCAGCATTTAAATAAGCTAAGAAGAAGCACTGCAGCATTTAAATAAGCTAAGCAGAATCACTGCAGCATTTAACTAAGCTAAGTAGAATCACTGCAACATTTAAATAAGCTAATCAGAATCACTGCAGCATTTAAATAAGCTAAGTAGAATCACTGCAACATTTAAATAAGCTAATCAGAATCACTGCAGCATTTAAATAAGCTAAGAAGAATCACTGCAGCATTTAAATAAGCTAAGTAGAATCACTGCAGCATTTAAATCAGCTAAAAAGAATCACTGCATCATTTCAAGAAGCTAAGAAAAATCACTGCAGCATTTAAATAAGCTAAGAAGAATCACTGCAGCATTTAAATGAGCTAGGCAGAATCACTGCAGCATTTAAATAAGCAAAGAGGAATCACTGCAGCATTTAAATAAGCTAAGTAGAATCACTGTAGCATTTAAATAAGCTAAGTAGAATCACTGCAGCATTTAAATAAGTTAAGAAGAACGAATGCCATCATACCAAATTATCAAATAATTCAAACGATCTACAAATAACCAAAGCTTACAAAAGAAAAATAAATAATATTTTCAACCATCCAACCAAAGGCCCCAACAAGCAATATTTCCTTCAGGATTTTAATAGAAAAATTCGAAGTCAGACATGAGTGTATTCCTTACGCCGCTTTCACACCAAAGTGGCACGTCGCACGTGGCATAATGCGTGGCACGCCAGTTGAAAACGAACATTTGGAAATATAGGAAACCTTTCATACAGAAGTGGCGTGGCACGTCGCACGTGGGATACCAAGTGGCAAGCCATTTGAAAACGAACATCCGGAAATATAGGAAACTTTTCACACAGAAGTGGCGTGACACGTCCCATGTGCCACGTACGACTTGAGTGGCACGCAAGTTGCACGTGGCACATGGGACGTGTCACGTCACTTCTATGTGAAAGGTTTCCTATATTTCCGGATGTTCGTTTTCAACTGGCTTGCCACTTGGTATGCCACGTGCGGCGTGCCACTTTGGTGTGAATTCGGCCTAATACTCAATATCCGCATATCGTATCAAGACAGCTGGAGGAAGGAGAGATGGACTACCCACCCCCTCAAATGTTAATTAATCTTTTGGGGGAAGAAACGCAATAAGAAAAATATTTTCTTTACGAATGCAAAACCAAATGATCATTTCTTTTTATAAAAGTTTAACATAAAACAAGAAGTATAGTTCGATAATTCTACAACCAGCCGCCTGTTACGATACTACACTGATGGTGTTTTGGACTTAAATAAGACTGTTCAAGAGAGTTCGATGTCGATTCTTCCTTCAGATACGGTTTCTTTTACACAATTCTTATTATTCCTTCCTATCTGACAAGTCACAACACTCTCCATCTCTATTTCCACTTGCCCAGGCCCGATGAGGGCATTTTTTTTCCCTTCCTGGTGTAAAAAAAAAAAAAAAAAAAAAAAAACGCAGTACACAAACTGGAGGTAGAACCTACATACCGACCATACAAGGTTGATATTATCCTCGAAAGAACCAACACGGCGGAATTAAGGCCAAAATGAAATCTCTTGAGGTAATAAAAGGGGTGAACAGTAGGGCCAAATATGAACTGAAGAAGAAGAATGATAAATCTGACATAAGAATGAAGGAAATTAACACTTTTTTCGTCTTGGTATTTATATTTTTCTTTTATTTACATCTCTCACTGCACAAAAATGCATTCTTGTTTTTTTAAGCCGTTTTATTCTAAAGAACTGGAATTACTTATGCTGTTCTGAAGTAGAACAGGAATTGCTTATGCTCTTCTGAAGTACATCAGGAATTGTTATGCTGTTCTGAAGTAGAACAGGAATTGCTTATGCTGTTCTGAAGTACATCAGGAATTGTTATGCTGTTCTGAAGTAGAACAGGAATTGCTTATGCTGTTCTGAAGTACAACAAGAGATGTTTATCTGTTCTGAAGTAGAACAAGAGTTGCTTATGCCGTTCTGAAGTAGAGCAGGAATTGATTATGCTGTTCTGAAGTAGAACAGGAATTGCTTATGCCATTCTGAAGTAGAACAGGAGCTGCTTCTGCTGTTCTGAAGCGGAACAGGAGCTGCTTCTGCTCTTCTGAAGTAGAACAGGAACTGCTTATGCTGTTCTGAAGTAGAACAGGAATTGCTTATGCTGTTCTGAAGTAGAACAGCAATTGCTTATGCTGTTCTGAAGTAGAAGAGGAACTGTTTATGGTATTCTGAAGTAGAACAAGAATTGCTTCTGCTGTTCTGAAGTAGAACAGGAATTGCTTCTGCTGTTCTGAAGTAGAACAGGACTGCTTCTGCTGTTCTGAAGTAGAACAAGAATTGCTTCTGCTGTTCTGAAGTAGAACTGTAACTGCTTATGCCGTTCTGAATTAAAACAGGAATTACTTATGCTGTTCTGAAGTAGAACAGGAATTGCTTATGCTGTTCTGAAGTAGAAGAGGAATTGTTTATGCTGTTCTGAAGTGGAACAGGAGCTGCTTCTGCTGCTCTGCAGCGGAACAAGAGCTGCTTCTGCTGTTCTGGAGTAGAACAGGAATTGCTTATGCTGTTCTGAAGTAGAACAGGAATTGCTTCTGCTGTTCTGAAGTGGAACAGGAGCTGCTTCTGCTGTTCTGAAGTGGAACAGGAGCTGCTTCTGCTGTTCTGAAGTAGAGCAGGAACTGCTTATGCTGTTCTGAAGTAGAACAGGAATTGTTAATGCCATTCTGAAGTAGAACAGGAACTGCTTATGCTGTTCTGAAGTAGAACAGGAATTGCTTATGCTGTTCTGCAGTAGAACAGGAACTGCTTAAGATTATTTCCTTTTCATCGCAGAAAAAGGAACTGCTTCTGCTTATTTCTCTCTTATCACAAGATTAAGGAACTCCTTCCTGGTACACATCTCCTCTGTCTCATTTTAAACCGGCTTTTGGCACGAAACAGGTTTTCCCACCATTTTACTTCAAGATTACACTGCTTCTTTGTGTAGTCACCGTGACTCAAGCGGTAGAGTCCGCGACTTTGAAGCGTCAGGTCGAGGGTTCGCGCCCTATCACGGTCTGAGGTTAGCAAGGGCATGTACTCAGGGTAACGATTACATATGCCAAAACAAGTCCTCCGCAAGAAGGCAACCGTCCAAGCCCTTAGTAGAAAAGGGAATCCGTGACGTAAACCCGGAACATTACATTTCAACTTTGGACAATTTTAATAAGAGCAAATAAGTCGTTTCCAAAGCTCGTAAGCAAAACAATGTGAACAATGAAGGGAGTAAAATGAACTTGTATTAAATTGTCTTATATATATATATATATATATATATATATATATATATATATATATATATATATATATATATATATATATATATATATATATATATATATATATACACGTACGTGTCTAAAGAAAAACTACAAAACTCAATCTTTTTTGTATGGGGATTCACCTCTTAAATACAGAACTAATAATTTAAAAAAAGAATCAATAATGCAACTCCCATTGCTATATACTTGTACCTGCGAATTAAATTGAGAAAATGGGTGAAATTTTCTTTTCAGTGCGATGGTGACTCAAGTGACCTCACCAATGCTTCTGAATAAAGTCATAAAAATAACACATAAAATATATCACATTCAAGATTTGCAGAGCAAGCAAATTATAAAATAATTTACCTCACAAAATAGTTATGGATTTTGTCTTCTCATAATTATCGTACAATTTAATGCAAATAAGATAATTATCGTACAATTTAATGCAAATAAGATAATTATCGTACAATTTAATGCAAATAAGATAATTATCGTACAATTTAAAGCAAATAAGATAATTATCGTACAATTTAATGCAAACAAGATAATTATCGTACAATTTAATGCAAATAAGATAATTATCGTACAATTTAACGCAAGTACTAAATTTTAGTCAAAACTTCATATCCCTAGATATTTCAATGATCAAGTCTTCTGATCAACGAAAAGAGATGTTTTGCAAGACTTCATTCATAAATTTAAATTACATTAAATTAATAACGCGAGTGAACATAAGAACATAAGAATAGAGGACACTGCAACATGCCTACTGGCACACACGAGGGGGAAGGTCGTTGGTATTTTAGAGTTCTTTGGAATAAATAAATATTGTTCATTTATCTTCTATAATTTTGAAAACTCACGTTTTTCATAGCAGCTGACACTGCATGCTAATAAATAAATAAATAAATAATACACACACACACACACACACATATATATATATATATATATATATATATATATATATATATATATATATATATATATATATATATACACACACAAACACACAAACGCACATTAGGAGCTTCTCCCTCTAGGAGATGCAAAGTGACACGATCTTCCGAACTGGTAATGTCATCACGCTTAACCCAAGCACCACACCAAGGGCGCATCATAATAATAATAATAAAAAAAAAAGTCACTTAAACTTGTCTTTAAATTTGGTCCTTATGACAAAAGACCCGAGGGATCACTTTGGCGTATCTCTTCGATAACATCACTGCTTAAGTACTTTTCACCGATATTAAGATACGGAGTAAGTTTACTCTCCTATACTTCGAAAGGAGGCCACACACACACACACACACACACACACACACACACACACACACACACACACACACACACACACACGTGATCTTAATAATATTAATCCTATACTAAATGTTTATCTAACATAGCGATCGGTTTACGTCAAGGATTCCCTTACCTACTAAGGGCTAGGACGGTACCTTTTTGCGAAGGGCTTTGATTTTGGCAAATGTGATCGTTACGCTGAGTGAATGCCCTTCCTAACATCAGACCATGGAGGGACACGAACCCTTGACCTAATGAATCAAAAGTCGTGAGAAGGATTTTGATTTTGGCAAATATGATCGTTACGCTGAGTGAATGCCCTTTCTAACCTCAAACCATGGAGGGGCACGAACCCTCGACCTGATGAATCAAATTCGCGAGAGTTACCACTCGGCCACGGTAGCCACAAATGATTATTTACACTAAATATGTCAATACAGGTGACTTTTTCTCTATTATCTGCTAAATATCAAACTATAAGGGAACACACTGGTACCAATACACTGAATTTATTGTTTTTTTCCGGTTTTACGTCACGGACTCCCTTTTCTACCAAGGGCTAGGACGGTTGCCTTCTTGCGAAGGACTTGTTTTGGCAGATGTATTCGTTACCCTGAGTGCATGCCCTTGCTAACCTCAGACCGTGACGGGGCGCGAACCCTCGACCTGACGCCTCAGAGTCGCAAACGCTACCGTTTGAGCCACGGTGACTACACTGAACTTATTTTCTTTCTTAGTTCAATTATTATTATTTCTCTAGCTAAGAACCACTAAATATATATATATATATATATATATATATATATATATATATATATATATATATATATATATATATATATAAAAAACCCAGCCACTGAGGGGGGCAAGCCTGCCTCAACTTGGTGCCGGTCCCAAGCCCGGGTAGATGGGGAGGGTTGGCGGCAGGAAGGGCATCCGGCCATAAAAATTTTGCCAAAACCAAAATATGGCCAATGCAGATAACTGGCTAGAAACATCGACCCCACATAAAAGTGGGAAGGGATGTAGACGAAGAAGATATATATATATATATATATATATATATATATATATATATATATATATATATATATATATATATATATATATATATATATATTGTTACATCACGTGCGGGACGGAAGTGGATGAGGAGTTATGAATGCAGTTACGCTCATGAGTAATTTTTTTTTTTTTACAGATAATCACGATTCCTTTTGAATGAATTGTGTTTACGATTCAATTAAAAATTACGATCCTCGAGAAGCTATCTAAAATTACGACAAATCCACTTTTCTTTCATTCATGTCTGGAGTCCTACAGCACAGGGTAAAAAAAATCTATAATGCCAAATATGGTTTACTCGTTCAGACACTTTGGCCCGATTTCTTAAACAGCGTAAACCTAGGATACAATATTGTTAGTTAGCTAGACACATATATGAATTTCATAAACGCAACTGACGCGGTTCTGTGTATGGCTAGGATCCTAGCCATACACAGAACTGCGTCAGATGAGTTTATGAAATCCAGTTGTGAGTGTCTAGCTAACTAATAATATGGTATCCTACGTTTACACTGTTTAAGAAATCGGGCCTTATACACAAGCCCAATAACGAAAAATTAAAGCCCCTTTTAGAGAGAGAAAAAAAAACAGGCACACACACACACACACATTATATATATATATATATATATATATATATATATATATATATATATATATATATATATATATATATATAGTACCAAAGAAAACCCTTAAAATCAGCTAAAGGTTTTACAGCTTCCATTCCTGCTTCAACGGAGACACGTATGTAAACCATAGCTACCCTTTCCTTTTATTGCGCAAAAGAGGGAGTGTTTATAATAACAAGATCTGGTTGGAACAAGGTTAAATTCCATTATAATACCTCTGCTCCTCTTAAGAACTGGCCAATCTGACAGTCTGAACGATAAAATGGCAAACAACTCTCACTTTAATAATGGACTATAATAGTTCGAGAAATAGCTAAAACATAAAATTGACTCCCCACAAAATACCAGCTTATGAGTGTACACACACACAAACACACACACAATATATATATATATATATATATATATATATATATATATATATATATATATATATATATATATATATATATATATATATACCCTTCTTGCCCTGCGTATCTTAAAAGTTAACACAATGGGGTGGAGTGAGGGGACTAGGAATCTCTTACTCTGTTTTTTCTTCCCGCAAAGAGTCAAGGTATTTTGCATTGATTCAGCCACCCCCCTTTACATGGGAAATATGTATGTGTGTGTGTATATATATATATATATATATATATATATATATATATATATATATATATATATATATATATATGTGTGTGTGTGTGTGTGTGTGTGTGTGTGTGTGTGTGTGTGTGTGTGTGTGTGTGTGTGAGGTTTGGTATTCAATTTTTGGCACTTTCTCTTGCTCCGGGGCGTCTATAATACATCTGTACCATGGCACCACAATTGTCATCCAGTCCCAAATGCGAATAATTCCACTCAATATCGACCGAAATAGTCAAAAGTAACTTACACATTCAAGGACATCATAAGTCATGTGTACATTCAAGGACATCATAAGTCATGTGTACATTCAAGGACATCGTAAGTCATGTGTACATCATAAGTGATGTGTACATTCAAGGACATCATAAGTCATGTGTACATTCATGGAGATCATAAGTCATGTGTACATTCATGGAGATCATAAGTCATGTGTACATCATAAGTCATGTGTACATTCAAAGACATCATAAGTCATGTGTACAAAGCAAAAATAATACAACTACATTTAAAAAAAAAAGGACAGATTCCCAACTACAAGAGCTCTTATGCCCGTATGATAATCAATATTATGTGCTTAAATGAAGCTTGTACAATCAAAGAAATATAGTACGTTTTCAAAAGAGACTTAACGATTGCCTTCTTGCGAAGGACTTGTTTTGGCAGATGTAATCGTTATCCTGAGTGCACCCCCTTGCTAACCTCAGACCGTGACGGGACTCAAACCCTCAACCTGACGCCGCAGAGTCGCGGACGCTACCGCTTAAGCCACGGTGACTACTGGCGCAGGTCAGCAATAAGAAATACATTTCGTATGGCTTTAATAAGTTATTTTACATGAAAAAAAAGTATGATTTAATTATCTATTTATTGTTTTTAATTATCTATTTAGTCATTCATTCTTTTATTATTAATTTATTGACTTATTTATCTATTTATCTATGTATGTATGTCTGAGTGAATGTTTCACTATTTGTTTGTTTCTTATTTTTGTGGATACTCAAACTTCTGTCTTCGTATAATCAACTTCTAATTTTGTATTTTATAGAAATTCTTCTCTTATGAAAGTGAATTGCTTTGACTTCTTATTATATAATGAATCAACCTCTGTTAAAAGTATATTTCCTAATAGAGAATGCCAAAGATGAATACGATTTTTTTCCCTACAAAGAAGCCAACATCATACGCCTGGCAGAGAAGTTCATTACGTTCAGCGATTACTCATTCTGTTGGAATGGAGTTATGTCGAGCATTGAGGATTCAGAGATTGTTCAAATGATCACTGATTCACAAAGACAGGAAATGGTAGACTTGACTCATAGAAAGAGATGTGGTGGTAACTAATTGAGGGAAGAATATGAGAGAGAGAGAGAGAGAGAGAGAGAGAGAGAGAGAGAGAGAGAGAGAGAGACTTCAAAAGCATCCATACTTCAATTATTCAGCAGCCTGTTAGATCTCTATCTACCTCGTTAATCCTCCTTTGCTCTTACTGTAAATGCGATAGGTTTTACGTCACAGACTCCCTTTTCTACTAAGGGCTAGGACGGTGCCTTCATGCTAAAAGCTTTTGATTGGAAAAAGCAATCGTTGCCCTGACTGAATGACCTTGCTAACCTCAGACCGTGTATCCACGACCAGACGAATCAAAGTCGCGAGTGTTACCACTCAGCTACTCCGTCCTTACTCAAATAGCAAGAATTATGAGATTGATGCCTATAATAATATATGAAGACTTCTCTGGTATTAGATACACACACACTCAATCCATATTTTTAAGGACAAGTACGTTAAGTATCGCTAAGTGCAAAATGGAACTGACCAGGAGACGGGAAGACACGAGCTTGGAGTTCTTTTCCGTAAGCACAATAACGTAATTACGCGCGCACACACACACACACACACACACACATATATATATATATATATATATATATATATATATATATATATATATATATATATATATATATATATATATATATATATATGAGACATTTTCCCCATATTAGGGGAGTGGCTGAGTCAAGGAAAAATGCTTTGACTCTTTAGGACGAGAAAATACAGAGGAAGGGTTTCCCAGTCCCCTCACTCCACCTCATTTGGCCGACTCTTACTACAAGCAGGGGAACAAGGAGGAAGTATTCTAGCCTCCTCCCACAAATATATATATATATATATATATATATATATATATATATATATATATATATATATATATATATATATATATATATGATTCGTTTTTTTTTTACGTCACGAACTCTCTTTTCGATACGGTTGCCTTCTTGCGAAGGACTTGTTTTGGCAAATGTAATCGCTACCCTGAGTGTATGCCCTTACTAACCTCAGTCCCTGACAGGGCGCGAACCCTCGACCTGAGAGAGAGAGAGAGAGAGAGAGAGAGAGAGAGAGAGAGAGAGAGAGAGAGAGAGAGAGAGAGAGAGAGAGAATTGGGATTAACTTTAAGTGATGTTTATTATGCAATGGAATTGTTCTTTTATAAAGTTTCACATTTCTTAATGACTTGTATATTCATTGCACTCGTTGGGAGTGTGAAAGTAAACATTTACCTCTAATTTAAAAATAGTAAACTCGAATGCCTACGTGTTGCTCTCCCCCTCCCTCCAACAAGGCAATGGACCGGCCCCATGGCGGTGCTGACCCATACACCCATTCATTTGGACTTTCACACATGCTTATCTTCACATATAACCTGCAAATTTAATCATGGCATTTATTTCGTTAGTAGAATTGCTAATGACCTCGAACAAAAACGAGATTAAATACGTGAAACGAGGCAACGAAAAGATGTCTGTTCGGTGAATGAACCAACCCAACCCAACTCTCACTCCTACAACGAAACTAAAGTTTTGGATTTAACAGTTAAATAGTTATAAAATTAAATAAGCTTCAACTTTAATAGAAACACTACATACCTCCGCCTAAAACGGCCAGAAATTAATTTTAAGAATAAACTTTTGACGTCAAGTCTTATTAAAAAAGCACTTAAAATACGGAACGATGGCAATATAACCTCACTATTTGCACTTTAAACAACAACTGTCGTCTGCACACATGACAAACCCTTTCATGAATAGATTAATATTCTACCACGTGTAATATGTTCCTATAATGCTTCTTGTTTTGTTAAGAAAAATATCTCTTAACTATTTTACGTTGTTATTATTATTATTATTATTATTATTATTATTATTATTATTATTATTATTATTATTATTATTATTATTATTATTATTATTATGAAGGGGCAGCCTGCTTTAAATTAATTTAAACCTTTGAATCAATATTTTTCTCTGTTACCCATGATTTTCAAAATCTTTTAGAAAGTAAAATTTTATTAAAATCTGTTACATATGACAATAAAAATGTTATACTTTAATTTTTTTTTACCCTTTCCCTGTCCCAAAAAAACCACCAATGTATCCATGTGTGTGCAAGGTAGAATACTTCACATTTACAGCTGATGTGTTTGGAGAGTGGTATTCCCCAGCTACTATTTTTTCACAGTTCACAACTTGTGCGTCGATTAAAAATGTTTGAACGGCTTTTATAACGCAATCCAAAAAAATGATTTAGCAGTAAGTATTCTTAGAGATAAATAGAAGATGTCTTCTTGTTCCCTATAGCTACTCAAATCTTAATTTTTACGAATGTATTTACGACATATTTCCTATATTTTTGTTTTTGAATTATTGTGACCTTAAAAATTGTTTTAAACTGCAATTTTTTTAATATGGTTAGGTTAGGTTAAGTTTTCAAGACTATATTTATTCAAAACCCATCAAGAACCTTAGGAAAAATATATTTTTCACCTGAAAATTGGAGAGGGTGCAATTGTAAAAATATACTGAGGTTTTTCTCTTTGCAGTTATTCATGTAACAGGGATGCTTAACAGATATTATTACTTTCGTAAAATGGTAATTCTAAACTTGTGATCTCAACTATGTAGATCAGTTCTTTTGGGCTCACATACCAAACGTCAGGTAGGAGATCAGGTGTTGAGGTCGGCTTGCAAGATATAAGGTCACCAGTGAAATCGCACATTGCTTTGTCCTGCATTTAGGAGCGAGGAGAAAATCTGGTTTGTTTCTTGTGACTTTATTTTGTATTAAAATGTGCAGATATAGTTGACATTGAGCGAGAAGACTTTTCCATTATGTTTTGTGGCCTCTGTAGCTGGGTGGTGAGGTGCACTACTTTGATTTGTCAGGTTCATCAGTTCGAGATCCCCAAGAAAGCAGGCACCTTCCTCCCCCTTAATAGAAAAAGGAGTCCGTGACGTAAAGCGAACGAACGACATTTTTATTACGTTAGGATTGAACATTAAATAAAGAGTTAAATTGAAATACAAAACATTAAAGAAAACTATTTTTAATCACATCAGAAACTCGAGAAAACATTGTTTGGAACATTTAGTGCTTTTTATGTAGGTTTTGATAATTTAAGTTTTTCTTCTATATATTTCTAATGAATCTGACCCCAGTCCTTGTTAACTCGTTTTAAGTTAGGTTAGGATAAGATTAGTAAGGTATTGTATGGTTAGGTTAGGCTAGAAATAATTTTTTTGAGGTTTTGAAGGTCAGATTCAATCATTACCTAGCGTAGAAAAATGTTTGGTTTATGAATATAATGCAAAGGTTTTGCTTCTACTTTCCAAGCCATAGTTTTGTCAAAAAACACCCCACAAATATAATGCTAATTAAGAGAGCTATTCGCGCATTGAATATAAAGAAAATAATAAGCTAATAATACCCACTTAAAGGTCATGCAAAAAAAAAAAAATTCATGGCAATCTATTTAAAGGTCCTTCTTCTTATATTTATCTCCTTTATAGTGTTGAATATAAGGCAGTCAGACTCATCAGTGACCATTCTCTTACTTCTGATCTGAATTCTCTCTCTCAATTCTGTAAGGTATCATCCCTCTCCCATTTCTATCATAACTAATTCCATCGCTGCATTTATGGGTTGTCGAGTTGCATCCCTCCCTGCTGCCTAGGCTGTGCATCACCTGCAAAGTGGCTTTATTTCACAGGTACTGTGTAGAGATTTTCAGCTCGTGGATTGATCGGTGCAGTGAATGCTTCTTCCCTTCCACCTCCAGACTCTGGAACTCTCTTCCTCCTTCTGGTTTTCGTAATTCTCTTGACCTGTCTTCCTTCTATAAGCCGATCTATCATCATCTAAGAGCCTAATCCTGCCATATTTTTAGGTTTTCTTTGCTTTGACTATTTTCTCAGCATATCCTTTTTCTATTGTTTATCATTCTCGTATTTCTGCTTTGTCCTTAAGCTTCCGCTTTTTCTTTGTTTCAATTTTTTCTTGGTGCCTGGGCCTGATGAGGGCAGTTTTCTTGCCTGTCTCGGTGTCGCACATCAAAGGGAAAAATAAAATAGGAACAAAATCAAGTTCGGAAATCTAGGTTCCACTATACATGATGATTGGTATGTATCTAACAAACATTAATCCTTTCAGAAAATAAAATTCAGGCTCAGAATAGGCTTTGATTTTATAAACTAGTTCATTGAAGTAAGTAGCTTATTTTCATAGTTTTACATTATGGTATATTCTTTTTATCTTTTATTCTTTTAATATTGCATATGTGTTTGATGTACTTGCTTGAGACCAAAGAAATTATTGATCCAAGATGTTCATGAAAGATTTGGAAAGCATAAAATACTAAGTTCATGTAGTAGTATACTGTATTGCAAGTTAGATTATTAGGTTGTGTACTCATTGCTCTCTTTTTAATGTAAAATTAGTGGAGTGTCACAACTATTATGATCTGGTTTTACGTCACAAACTCCCTTCTCTGTTAAGGGATAGGACATTACCTTCTTTCGAAGGAATTTGGTTTTGGCAAGTGCGAATTTTAACCTGAGTGAAAGCCCTCTCCAACTTAAGATTGTGGCGGGTCTCAGACCAATGACCAGACGAATCAAACTTTCGCAATACTTCTAAGTAATTCTCTTTCCAGGTAATGGATGTGAGCAAATGTCATTACATGTGGCGCTCTCAGCATGAAGATATATGGCGAGTTGCGCGCGAATTGCAACAGTACTCTACAGAGGTGGACGTAACCTTAAAAGGAAAGAGCAATACTAAGGAATCTAGCAAACTAGATTTCAGAGAGGCGAATAACAGAGACTCGTTGCGGGCTCACAGGCTGATATTGGCGGCTGCTTCACCATTTCTTAGTAAGGTAGCCTTACTCACACAATTGCCATGTAGGTGGTTGGCCCATGGCACCACCAGTTGCCTGTTGCAATACTACAACTGAAGGGCCTTTTGGACCTAGAGAGGACTGTCCTTGACAGCTCAGTGTAAAGTCTTCCTTCAGTTCCAATTCTTTTTCTATGCCTACATCAACACTGAATATTCTTTGATATTTGTTACAAATCTATTATTATCCCTTCCCATCTGACAAGTCACAACACTCCCATCTCTTTGTTTCTTTGCTATATGTGTTCTTTGTGTCCAGGCCTCATGAGGGCAATATTCTTTGCCCGTGCAGGTGTCACACTCATTTAAAAAAAAAAGTCATTGTACATTTATTGGCAATATGGGGATTTTACTCAGTGCCTTGTCTGTTCCCATATATCATTTATATGGAGAAATTATATTATCATGGGAGTATTAGGATACACAACCAATTCCACATAATAACGTTTCCATATTTGCAGGTATTGAAGGATCACTGCTCTTGTCACCATTGCGAACACGTGGATATTATTCTCCCTGACATTGCGCATGACACTCTGAGATACATTCTAGAATTTCTATATTGTGGCAGGATCAGCTCACCTCCTTGGGTCAAAGAAAAGGTCAAAGCAGCGGCTGAGTTTTTGCAAATTGAAAACCTAGTCAAATATTTACGTTCAGATAACGTTCTTTCTGGCAGTAGGTCGACCACGAGAAAGGCCAAGATTAAGGAAGGAGAAGCATGCAGTGATAGTCCCAAAAAAGTACCTCCAAAAAAGAGGGGAAGAAAAAGTTATGAACATGATTATCAAGCCAAGTGTAATAATAGTTCTCCAGTTATACTTTGTAAAAAAATTAAAATAGAAACAAATGAACACAAGATTGAAAATACGACTGCCGTAAATTGTTTTAGTCATTCTCGTAGGAAAATAAAATGCAAATATGACCCAGATCTATACAGAATTAACCTACCTGAAATTAGTGATCTTAAAGTTAGGAGGTGTAATATATTAAAGAGAAAAGATGAGAATCGTCTCAGTCTGGAAAATAATGTGGTTCAGCAACTGAAAAATGAAAATCTACATACCTATGCTCTAAGAAGTCCTGATAATGGAATAGAAATTGACAATGAAAACCAGGCAGAAAAAATAGTTGATTTTCCTGATTCTAGCATTAATATTCTCAATTTAAACTCTAGAAAGGATCATTTGAAATTAGAAACGAATGCTCCTATATTATCGCCGTCCATACCCACTTCCTCGAGCATATCAACGGCTGTTATACCAATCTTATTTACCACAAATGCTAGTGACATTAATGAATGTGAGGATATACCATGTTCTGCGTTTACCGGACCCAGTACATCAAAAACTGCCGTTACAGAAGACCCCTCTCAGGCTACACCTTTGCCCTCATCCCTGATATCAGAGATAGAAGACTTACCTGTGGTGTCGTCCCCCACCCTTAATAATTGTGATATGCAAAGTACTCTCAAGTTTATCCCAGATTTGTGCAAACCTCATTCCATAAATAGTTTACCAGATGACGAGGATGAAGAGGAGGAGCCCGAAGAAGATGATGGTCTCTTCAAGTTACAAGTAGGGATCAGGGAAGCGATGTTTTCTTATTGTTTGGTGAACTTCATTTCTCCTATTTCTTTAGAGCAAGAAATGTGCAGTTTTATTATGAATGTAATATTAGACAAACTCTCTATCTGTGCATCTGTTTACATAGATAGATTGAGAGAGAGATATGTTAATACTGCTATCCACGGAAATCATTTTAGGACATCAGGGTACTCGAACTGGCATCTCCAGCTTCGAAGTCATGCTGTCTTAACCAGCTGTACCACTATGACAGTTGTAATGGTACAGTTGGTTAAGGTAGCATGACTTCGAGCTGGTGATGCTAGTTCGAGTCTCCCTGATGTCATAAATAAGATTTTCGTGGATAATTGTATTAGATATAGTAGTTATTTAATGTTGAGAATTTATTCTTTGTTATAGGTACTGTTGAAAGATTGTGAAGACTTTCACGAGTCCCTCAATTGCCATAGCAGTAATCCCATAAAGAGCCAATGTGAAGGTGGACTGGAACCTAAATTTGAAGAACCCTCGGACGGACTGGATATCAGACAATGGATATCGGAAGAATTTGAGAATACTGGAATACGGAAGGTAAGGTGCTTCCGTAATTAATTATTTTAAAGGCAACTGATGTTCCTTTTTGTATGGAGTATGGATTATACCCTAGAGTAGCCTATTTCATACAAAGGAAAGGTCAAATAGAAATGTCACCCTCTTATATCATATGAAGGAAAGTTCAAATAGAACTATCACCCTCTTATTTTATTCCAAGGAAAGGTCCTATAGAAGTGTCACCCTTTTATTTCATACGAAAGAAAGGTCAAATAAAAGTGTCACCCTTTTATTTTATACAAAAGAAAGGTCAAATAAAAGTGTCACCCTTTTATTTTATACAAAAGAAAGGTCAATAGAAGTGTCATTCTCTTATTTCATGCAAAAGAAATATCTTATAGAGGTGTCACAGTTTTAGAATATTAAGATTGAAGATAACTATGGGCCAAACTGTTAGATACATTAAGTAGTTTAGATCAGTAGTTAAGAAAGTTTTTTAGTGTCTCATAATACATATTATATTCAATAGTGCCGTTTAAAGATGAGTTGAATCGCTCTAGTTATTCATTATAATCCCGAGATAAAAATGTTAAAAGTGCAATTATGCTTTGATATACATTCAAGCTATATCTACTGTAGTTCGTCTTTTTTTATTTGTTGTGGTGGTGCCGAAAGAATGAGAGTGATGGATGCTTATCATCTGACAATGATATCTGTGAAAATTTTAATTCAAGGTATTTGAGATATTACATCCAATGTAAAACTCACAAGCACACTCACAGAGTTTCTAAGATGCTGAAACAACCAAGTATTGTACTACTTTCAAAAAGTGGAGGAGGTACATAGCTCTCATCTAACTGACTCCCTGACTCTATAACTCACGTAGTTTGCAAATTATGAAGTCATTACAGAAAAAGTGTATTCCATTTACTAGTCATTAATTTTTTTCAGTGAGACAACATGGCTTCAGAGAAGTCAGGTCCACATTTATAAACTTGCTAGAGTTTCTACTGAAAAAGACCTCTCCTTCAGAGCATGAGAAGGCTTGCCTGATTACATATTTTAAGGATCCCTGAAAGACTCATTAGGAAACAGGAAGAATATGTAGAAATATCCTGTAGTGGATGAAAATTATTCTAGATGGGAGAGAGCAGGGGCTCAGAGTAAGAAACTAATTGTCAGCCTAGAGAAGGATTTGTATTTGGGTTCCTCAGGGATTAGTTTCAGAGAGATTTATGTTCTTTTTATATGTAATTGATATCCCGGGATGATTCACGTTGAGAGCTGATGAGAAGCAAAGAATAAAATATTGTGAGATCAGTAATGTAAGTGAACTACATACATACATATACACTGGCCCCATTTCCCCCTATAAGGGGGTGACCAAGCCAAAGCACATGCTGTCACAACAAGTGCAGTACTTTTGATTTCTCTTGAGATTAAAGACATAAATAAAAATACTGTATGTGAAACTTAAATCCCAAAATAATGTTAACTTTGTCTGCTATCAGATAAACAGATGCAATAAGAACAAGAATTGCATTTCAGATCTTAAAATAGAAAAAGTTACTTTACATGAATTAAAAAATGGAAAATATGCAAATTATTAAGTAGATGGATATTAGCTTTGTGAAAAAACTGCTTGTTCACTTATAACCTTTATGAAAGTATATTGCTGATATAGATATCTTCTTAAAAATATATTGGATAGGAAAGTATTACATATGGCTTTGAAAGTTTGCTTCAAGAGTGTAAAAGTATAATATTTTATGGAATATGTATAAGTTTTAGTTTTCTAGTGTAAACTATGTATGTAATTTAACATTATTTTTGCCTAAATTATAGCTAACAAAAAATATTTTTGTTGGTTTGGCGAGGAAGGATGTAGAATCATCACTCATTATTCATTTTTGCTCTATACTCAGTTTATAGTTCCCTTAATTGTCATTCTTAAGTTATCACTGAAACCAAGCATTTTATTATAAATCAAAGCTTGCGCAGCTCTTCAGCAATAATGCAATAGCCTCAATTTTGTCTAGAGATTGATAAACACATGTGTTTATGACCTCCAAAAATAAACTGGCATCAGAATGGGCATTGAATAACACTGAATGACTTCTTTATTTTATTATATTCTTCTTCGTCTACATCTTTTCCCACTTTTATGTGGGATCGATGTTTCTGGCCAGTGTTCTCGATATGTTTCTATCCCATACCTCATCACCTAACAAACCTTTAGACCTCAGGTCGTCATTGATGCAATCCATCCACCTACGCTTTGGTCTCCCCCTTCTTCTCCTACCCTGTATATCCATTTCCATCACTCTCCTCCCAACATTTTATTTTATTATATTATTTATTTTAATATACAGCTTTATATTGATTTACATGAAGCATAACTTTATCCTAAATGGTGCATTTTATTTGTAGATGGATAAACAGATACAGTCAGAATTAGACAACGAGAACGAGAATCAGAAAGTCAAACTCTGCGATGTTAACGCTGATGAGAGGACTTGTCTTCCGGTGGAATATACAAAAAGTGAAGAGGTAAGAGATATTTTGAATGTTTTCTTTCTCAGAAAGAATGCAGTTAATATGAACTCCCATTATGGTGTTAGGTTGTCATTATTCACTCTCACTAGAAAAATATTTGTTGATTTTTTACGAGAGTTGAGGTAACAGAGATTTTTGCTAGCCTACCCTCCATCACCCTTTTTACCATAATTATGCATACAAAAAAAAACATTTAATAGAAGAAGGTATTACAAGCCCCCCTTCCATTTTTAGTAACATACTACGAGCACAAAATACCAAAGTGGAATTTCTTTGTCCTGTCCTTAGGAATATGAACAGGGGGTCCCTGTTGTTCATCGCTAATTGGGATTACGAAAACTCGACTAATAAAGAAACAACAAACAGTACAGTATTTTTCCATTAGAATTAATGTAAATAGGGCCTAATAGGGACTTGCCATCCTACAGATGGGAGTGCAAGAGATAGGGATACCCATAGAGAGAGATGTTTAATAGGTAATGTGGGCTCACTTCTTAAAACTAGGATAGGTGGATGTGGGGGGAATTTCTGTGAGATATAGTGTTGGGGGTAAACCAGCTGTGGTTGTGTGGCCTCATGGCAGAAGAACTATGCCCTATTTTTTTCTTTTGGTTGACCTAAGCAGTAAGGTGAGAGAAATTATGACAACACTTAATCCCCAAGGAGCTAAGTCGCATAGTATGAAGTAGCTTTAAGTAAATCGGTGTGTGCTTTGACTCAGCCACCCCTCCTTTATAAGGAGATTGAAACCATTTCAGAAGTGTACATATATTCTCTCCTCCCAAGAACACTAGAAATAAATGGCAGAAATATAGCCTGCAAAATCTTACCAGACCGTATGGAAATACTCCCAGAGTATTATGATGACACCTTTACCAGTGGTTTAGATAAATACTGTAGTTTTCTGTTAAAAACATAAAACTACTTTACTGTTAGACTTATATCTGTGTATTGTGTCTACCATGGCCTGGTTGGTAGCAGGTACGACTTTAATTCTTCAGGTCCTTGTTTCGAAACCTGCCACAATCTGAGGTTAGAAAGGGCATTCACTTTGGGTAATGGTTGCACTGCCAAAACCAATGTCCTTTTGAAAGGAGACGGCGTCCTAGCCCTTTTCGGAAAGGGAATCCGTGGCGTAAACCAGATAATTCTTATATTTGTGTATTAATACACTATGTTATAGCGGGAGGTTGCTTATACAGACACTCCCCAACTTACGAACCAGTTAGGTTCCAGAAGTCTGTTCATAAGTAGAATTGTTTGTAAGCTGTGTTTAGGTAAAAAAAAAAGTACTATGCAGTACTGTACAGCACTTAGGCTAAAGAGACATAGCTGCTGCATAAAATAAAGTATCCAGTATTAATTAATTTTAAGACAGTAAAGTGCAGTAATACAGAACATACATTAATACATGGGTAGATAATGGGTAGCTTTTTGTTCGTCACTCGGTTGTTTGTAAGTAGGAGGACTTCTGTATAGTTTTCCTTAACCAAGGTATTTAGGGACGAGGAGAGGGGACTGGCCCCTTAAAGGTAGACCATGAGCTCACATCAGTGAGGACGCCATTAGAATTGAGTGGGGAGTTTTCCATGGAATATACCCGGTAATCTTCTTGAGGTCGAGCATCTTTTTCACATAAACTGTTTTGAAGTAATAGATAGAAAAGGATTTTCCCTACTCATGTATTACAAATATTTAATTTTTTTATCTAGATTTAATACTATGATAACCATCTATAAAGTACATACTTATACAGTCACAATAATTTTGTATAGTTTATTATTTATATTTAAATTAAATATCTCATACATTAAACTCTGTTGATTGTCATATGAAAGCTGAGAATTGGTATATAGTATACATTCATATACACATGGCCTCATTCCCCATTGTAAGGGGGGTGACCGAGCCAGGAAACGCGCATTCACCACGATCTGCACATACCTCAACCACCCCTCTTAGCTCCTTGGGGATAAAGGGTTGCCACATCTCCACCCCTTCCACACTACTTGGGTAACCCACAAAGAAGGCAGGCTAGGCTATTCTACAATGAGGCCTGACAGCCGCAGCTGGTTTACCCCCACCGCTTCATCACATGGCAACTCCCCTCACACCCATCCATCACAGTTCACTGAGCTAGCAGGTGACTTAGTATATAATATACTAAAGCATAAAAGTTGACTTTGACCAATATTACATAAATTTAACTTTCACATAGCAACTATTGATATGCATCAGTGATGAAATTCTAATAATTGCTGATTCAAGTTCATCATGCATGAAAAAAGTTTATTAAAATATAAATATAGTATTATAGTATTATTCAATACTTTTCACATATGTAACTCGTATTTTAGGTGACCTACAAATGCCAGAATTGTGGTCGAGTGTATCCAGACTTCCAGAGTAGGAAAATTCACATTCAGAATTTTCACAAGGAAGCCAAACAGATGTGCAAACATTGTGGCAAGATGTTCAAGAGGCGCTGTGATTTGTACGTGCACGAGAGAAGACATAATGTTGCTAACCTACCTTGTAGAGTAAGTATATCTGTCTATACACATGGCCCCATTCCCCCTAGAAAGGGGGGTAGCCAAGCCAAGAAACACGCATTTACCACGATCCAACACATACCTCATTTACTTCTCAGCTTTTTGGGGGTAAAGGGTTCATAATTTCCCCCCTTACCACCCTGTTGCAACTCCTTTCACACCCATCCATCACAGTTCACTGTGCTAGCAGGTGCGAGAAATTCCTTTGGCTCATGTCACCGAAGTTAGTACACACAGAATCTACAGAATTCACACTATAAGACAGTATAATGGGTTGTGATATTTACCCAGTAGCAGCTATTATGATATCGGCTATAACATTGTATTTTTATTTATTCAATTATTTTTATATTCGGTTTTAAAAGTATAAATGTCATCTCTTTGTATTTTAATAATCATTTATATATGAAGGTGAAATTACAGTCGGTGTATAAGTTTTGTTGGTTATAAACTTTTGTCAGTAGCCTCATGATTAATTCCCTATTTGCATGTTTAGGTCTTCTTAATGTGTTGCCATTGATTATAGTATATCTTTGCAGATTTGTGGCAAAGTCTTCAAACTACCGAAAGATCTTAAAGCTCATACAAGAACACACATCGGTGGAAAGAGATATAAATGTGTTAAGTGCAATCGAGAACTGACTTCTTTTAGAAACTTAAAGAATCACATAGCTTCAGTTCACCATAAGGAGAAACCTCATGCATGCCATATGTGTGATAAAACATACACCAAGGTAGCTGCTCTTGAGGTATGGTTCACCCTTCAGTGTGCGTGTGTGTAATTTTTTGATATAATATATTTGGTAACATAACTACTCTTGGTTAAAAAATGTAAGTTCAGGCTTTAGAAATGGAATATCTGGCAGTGAACATTATAGAGGTCATTATTCCTTATCTATCTGCATTTGATCGGTAACTGAAACAAAATGTTATTTCACATGCAAGGAACATTGATGATGTAGAATTAAAAAGCAGTTTATGTTTCTCATTCCCAAAGGTGCACATTCGGTCAGCACACACTGGGGAGAGACCGTATGTCTGTAAGATTTGCAGCAAAGCCTTTTGTAACCCAAATCTTCTGAGGATTCATGAAGTATCTCACACGGGTGAGCAGAAGTATTCGTGCAAGGTGAGTCATTCATTTAGGTGGCCCCACGTGTAATCCTTAAGAGTAGCTAACTAGCAGAGAATATTTTATCACCATTATAATATTGTCTGCATGTTTAGCTCTCGTGGTAAAAAGAATACTGTACTACGAAGTATAACATAACCACTTTCTGTGTCATGTGTTTAAAGACCTTTTTTCTTTAAAGTATTGCAAAATTTCTCTCTAGTCTTTTAGCTTTAAACTTTGGCCACTCCAGCTGTGTTGTAATGATCACAACTTTGATTCGTCAGGTCGAGGGTTTGCGGCCTGCCATGGTCTAAGATTAGAGAGCATGCACTTAGGGTAACAGTCACATTTGTCAAAAAATAAAGTCCTTCGCAAGAAGGCACCATCTTACCTTTAACAAAAGGGAATTCTGTGACGTAAAACCAGTCACTCTCTCTTTTAGCTTCAAACTACTAACCTGAAATAGAGCAAGATTTTCCTGCAGTCTTCTAATTCAAGCTAAGAAGCTGAAGCGTCAGAGAGTATTTTAGTTATCATGCATATACCTCCATCTTCAACTATTGACACTTTTATGTAGGTTATTAAGGGTTGCTTTAACGAACTTTTAAGAGCTGCCCTCACTCAGTATATGAGAGTGCAAAACAAAATTAGAGGAAGCACAACTGGATACCAATCTGCATTTGCCGTTTGAAAAGAATACATAACTTACTGTAATTTCCGTGGGATTGGCAATCCCGTCTGCATTTACTTGGTTAAAAGAAGATTTATGAAGGATTAACAGAAAAGTCAGGTCTCCACAGATGGGGACCCCTATAAAAACCTTTAATCTCGAGGTCCAAAAATCTTAAATGTTTAGATACTTTGATAACAATGACCGGAAATTTTTAATGATAATAAACGGCTTATTTTTAATTAAATTCAAATACATCGTTTTAGGACCAATTAATTTTGATAACAATAGCCGATTGATAACATTTTCCGTGATTATAGTAAGAGAGAATTAAGTAAAAGTGAGTTAAATTACAGGCAAGATGTTTTCCATCTGAGTGTCTTATCTGAAGTAGCTTGGTTAAATAAAAAATTGTTTTGCTAGCAAAAAAATTTGGGTGGAAATAAAATAGTGCAGTAAAACAGCCAAAATTAAGGTTGCATATCTTATTTCACATATAAAAACTTCGAGGGAACAATAAAAACACATCATGAATTAATTGACTTTGAAATTTAAGCCCCCCGGTTATCATTCCCTAGTTCTCCATTTTCTTTGCATCTTTCTCTCTTTCTCCCTCATCGAAACTTTATTTATTGGTTAACTTTATTATCCTTTTGTTATTTTATTTCTGTAAACATGCTCAACAGTTTAAATAATATGTTAATATTGTACTGTATTATTTTCATTATTATATCATATTGTATTGCATTTTACCAGTCTACCCAGCTGTTTGTTATTGATAAAAATTCCTGTCGTAAATTAGAGTCATCATAAGTCAAGCCCGTTATAAGTCGGATATCCGCCACACGTACACACACCAATCTAGCCTGCTATGTTTTGTTGTTGCCTGAAAATTCCCGTCGTAAATTCGAGTTGTCATAAGTCGAGCCCGTTGTAATTCAGATATCTTACACGCGCACACAGATTGATTCATGGTACAAGTTGTTTTTGAGAGGTGAATGCATAAGGAAAGTAAGAAGATGAAGAGATAATGACTGTGGCTAATAGACGTGAGAACAGATCCAGGTGAAGAAAAATAGAGAGGAGGAAGTACTTCAAGAATCTGCTTCGTGTGGAGGAGCAACATAGGGGTTGTTTTTAGGAGGAACAGGATTAAATAAAGTGAGGTATAATAAATAGAGAGAGAAAACTTGGGTAATTAGATCAGTACAGGAGACAAAAGGGGAATTCATTTGGAAGAGATAAAATTGCTACCTAGTTTTCTGAAGCGTGGAGAGGGGTGGTGAATTAGCTGCATAGCCTGTTTAAAATATAATTTCAGGAAGAAACACCAGTAAACTAACAAAAGGTATGTATTGTTCTATTGCACAACAGTGAATAAAATTTTGTCTGTGCTTAGTAAAGGGAAATCATGATACCGAGTATCCCAAGACCAATCAGTGGGTGAGTTTTAGCTGGAAGCGTGATTGTCCTTACAAAGGTCTGGTTCAGGAATGGACTGTATTGGTTTAGACAAGATCAAGGATGTGTTAACTAAATGTTCACATTAACCCTCACAGGGCGGGCACTCTATGGAAAACATGCTGCCTTGATTGCGTTTGATCACACGCTAACATTCATCCGCACTGATCGCTTTATATAACACTTGATGGGGAAAAAAGATGCCATATAACACCAAAAAACATTGGCATGCCATAGTATATGTACTGGCACCCATTTAGTTTTGAAACTAGCCTGTGTAAATGACCACAATTTTGACATCGACTGGCTCCAGTGCACATGCTTGCAAGATGACACAATGAGCCGTTATGGGGTTAAAGGATATAAGCAAACACTTTGCCAAGACTTCCAATAGGACAGGGAAACAATGTTCAAAGTAATGCAGCATTTAAATGCTTATAGTTTTTGCTAGAATGTATGCATCATAATAGACCCTGACTTCATGTATCTATGATAAGAAAAATATTTGTTTCAGTAAGAAAACTTTTATTTTACAGATATGTTGTCGTAAGTTCAGCCAGTATTGCAACATGGTTACGCATCTACGCGTTCACAGCAGCGAAAGGCCGTACGAATGCGTAATCTGCAAAGAGAGGTACAAAACAAAAGAGAGCCTTTTGAAACACAAGTGGACCCACACCGGGTTGAAACCTCTCCGTTGTCGCCACTGCCTAAAGGAATATCGCATCAAAGAGAGCTACGAGAGACACATGCTCAAATGCCATGATGAAGTTGTTCATTTGCCACAAATATACTTTGAAATGTCTCAGAGAGTGGTGCTAGAAAATATGCAAAACATTGTTCTTAACACGAGTGGTGAAACTGTCAATAATAGTGCTAGTGATGAAACTTTCAGTAATATTCCCAATGTGACTGGTAAAGGATCATCAATAATTAACCTCAGAGAAAATTTTAGTCATAAATTAGAAGCTTCAGGAGAGCTAAATTCTACTCTAACACAAAACATTGCACCATCTGTTCAGTTTGTGAATGACTTGGCGCAGGAGGAAACTACGTCCATTGCCCTCACTACAACTGAGACAGGACAACTCCATTTAAATTCTGATGCTATTCAAATTAGCTATCCCATTCTGCCCTCGCCGTCCAAAGACGAAGGCATGGCAGAAACGCTTAGCATAGTTGATCATATACCATCAGAGACCGACATATCAAATCCTATCGAATCATTACTGGAAGTAGCAATTCCAGTGCCTCATACTTCTGTTATGATGTCAGAGGACTGTAAAGTCAACATACTTTTAGATTGTTAAAACTAGGCAACTGTTCCCGATTGTAAAAACGGTTATGTTGTTGTGTACCTAATATATTTTTATTCCATCACTATATTTCTATATATATGCAGTAACTGCCATCAGCCACAAAGCAAATTTTTTTTAAATATTGTTTTTCAAACTTTATAATTGTATCAGTTTTACGATATGTATTTGGGTATGTTTCCCTGCTAGGGAACGAGAAAGAACACTTAACAAATATTCTTTGGATGTTGTGGACGACATCTTGAGGAATTCCCCTATGATGGGGGAGAAAGGTATCCATAATCATATTCAGTGCAAAGTGTAGAAAGCTACTAATGGATATAAGGGAATGAGCTGGCAATCCCTTCCTCCCAGTTATTTATTTTTCTAATGCTGGAAAGCTAATAATGGAAGATGCAAGGATAGGCATGGGAAATGTTAAAACTTTGATGTCTTGGCTTCATTTTGTCATAGCTGCTGCTTCCTGCTTCGGTAAAATATGACACTATGTTTGAAAATAAAACAATGCATATTGTTATCACTATTCCTTAGTGTGCACGTATGTAAGGGGAAGACTTTCACCCCTGCATATCATAGGACTAACAGGGGATATTTTTGGTAATGGAAGTGAATGAATTCCACCTTTGTGGTGATGGAGTGAGACTGGAGGAAGAGGCTAGCAATCCCTAACTTTCCGAATATCTTCACCCGCAGCAAAAACGAGAGATGAAAGAGGTGAGCTTGAGGGGTTTATTAGGAAATCAACAAAAATTTATTAATTTATTTATCTCATAGGAAAGGATTCTATACATTGGACTTAGATTCCCTCTGTTGCATTGTATATAATTTTCTTATTTCTGCCTTATCCTTAATCATCTACTTCTGCTTCTTCTCGATGTTTTTTGGTGTCTGGGCCTGAAAAGGATGGTTTTCTTGCCTGTCCCAGTGTAGCACTCAAGAACAAAATGAGTTATCTCAATGGCAAAACTCAATATAAAAGTTAATTAATTAGGATATTTAAAGAGTAAACATAAGAAATGAAGACTTAAGTATGTCACGTTAAAACTGTTTAGATGAAAACAATCAAAACTAATGTCAAAAGACTTATTACAAATATGGTAACAGCATATATACATACTGACTTCATCTGTTATGTAAAATTTTTATTGCTAATGGAAAAAGTTTTAGATATTCTCAGGAAGGACTAGTTGCAGAACTAATATTTCATTCCACTGAAAACATTCAAGATCACAAAAAAGGTGTATGCAACCATATACAGTATGCATACTAACAATAACTTGTGCAATAATAAATTTTGCATCGTACGAAATCCTTTATAGGGTTTATCCCATATAATCTAATTTACTATTGTTACTGCCAACAATCTAATTATAATACTACATCTACATAACCATTTAATAGTATTACTGTATATGAGTAATAGGCCACCATGGCCTGGTGGCAGTACACACGACTGATTCGTTAGGTCAAGGGTTCACGGCCTGCCACAGTCTGTGGTTAGAAAGGGCATTCACTCAAGGTAGTTGTCACACTTGCCAAATCCAAAGTCCCTAGCAAAAATACCACCATCCTTGCCCTTAGAAGAAAAGGGAGTCTGTGACGTAAAACCGATCACTGTACATGAGTAACAGCTGATTTCACTTAAATATCAATCCCATACTTCTTGTCTATAATCAAAATTCTTTCTATGACTTGTGAAAGAGTTAACCCTCGTTTTTTTGTTGCTCTCTTCCTAACCATTACCATTACACTATATAGTAGACCATTACCATTATACTCTCTAATAAAACATTACTGTTATACCATCATGTACACTATTACCATTATACTGTCCAGCATATTGTTACCATTTTACTGTATCACATCGTTACCATTATACCATCTAGTGCACCATTACCATTATACCAGCTAGTACAACATTATCATTATATCATCTTAGTATACCAATACCATTATACCATCTACTACTAGAATGAACACTGATAACCTGCTGGTATGCACATCAAACTCTGAACATATGTATATGTAGCAGTACATGTACCTGTAGTTTGCATTAACAGCAGCTGGCATATAGTAATATATTACCATTCTACCACAGGAGGTATAATGGAGACTTACTTCGTAGATAAATATTTGATGTTTCACTTTTATCTCCCGTACTCTCTTTTCCATTAAGGGCTAGGACGATGCCTTCTGTAGAAGGACTTTGGTTTTGGCAACTGTGACCGTTACTCTGAGTGACTGCTCTTTCTAATCTCAGACCAAGGCGGGTCTTGAATCAGCAACCCGACAAATCAAAGCTGCGAACGCTACCAACCCAGCATGGTGGTCACTGTAAATAAATATTTAATGGTCGTAATAATTCTTACTTTTGGTATACTTTTACTGTAATCGGTATTTGGCTCTTTGTCTGCATATTTTTAGCTCATGCAAAGTACAAATTTCATCCCTTTCAAAACAATGCTAAAATAATGTAAAAGTTGTATTTTCACCCAAGAAAATTCTACCCCAGAAATTCCTCCCTATGCTACTTCCTCCCCCTTAGAAGATTAGATTAGGTTAGGTTACATTAAACTACAAAGTTTGAGTAAACAGTTATTTAGTTGCTGTGGAGTGGAATTTGCATGGGGAGGAATTTTACAGGGTAAAATATACATGGAACCTCTTAAAAAAGGTATTTTTTATTATTACTTGAGTATATATCTTAATCTGGACAAGCAATAATGCATTAAACAATATTTAATAAAATGTTAGTCAACATTATACTTTTAAATCAGAGTTGCTACAATAGTAGTTGATGCATTACAAAAAAAAAAAAAAAAAATCCCAGCATGTCTCTATGTATCTTGTATCTACATACAAAAGTCATATTCCCTTATAAGGGGAGTAGCTGAGTCAAAGCAAAATACCTTGGCTCTTTGTGGGAAGAAAATACAAAGGAGGGGCTTTTCAGTCTCCTTGCTCCATCCCATTCAGTCGACTTTTACGAAACGCATGAGAACAACCAACACCACTTGAGTAAAAGTTTAAAAATTTTTGTTAACTCTTAAACTACCTTCACTCTCAAAACTAACGCTGGTGGTGTTTAGACTCTCAATAAAAAAAAAGGTCTTTAAAAATATCGTTTAACCGAATCGGCTGCTCTTGTTCATATCACGGCCAATTCCAAACGAGAAAAACATAGAAGCAGACTTCGTGAATTTGCCCCATGAACCAAAAGGTACGATAAGAGCTGTCATATTATCCTCGGAAGCCATGCTTAAAGCCTGCAATAATATAAAAAAAATAATCAGTAACATTCATCCATTGAATATTACTCTTGTATTCTCATTTCACAACAGGGATGTCATAACCTCATAAAAAAAAAAAAGGATACAACAAAAGGTGCTGCAGTAAGATATTGTCAGATTACTTTGTGGTAAGAAAAAAAAAACTCGGAGAAGGAATAACCAGCCCTTCTCTCCATAGCCCTTTCAGTAAATTATCGTAACATGCAAGGAATACAAGCGAGGTATTCCTCCTTCACACTGCCAGGGATTTTATATATAAAAAATTAGGTGAAGTAGATCAACATTTTATCTCAACAGAAGGTAGCCAATTCCACTTTAGCATAAACTAACATGGGGATTCATAACCTTTTCAGACTAGAAGCACCCTTGTGAAGGTAAGTGAAATCTTAGGGCACTCTTGTTAACAATTTGAAAATTTTGAATGGCAAGTGGAATATATCAGATTAATGGAGTAATCAAACAATTATTGTACTGGAATATGAAAAAAATGCATAATAAAATACAAATACGTATAATCTTTTACTGGGTGTAATTACTTTACCGATTCCATATAACATGGCATCCTTAGCCCATCTTGCGACACCCCTGGGTGCCTTGGCACCCCGGTTGGAAATCACTGATCTAGCATACTGGCCTTGAAGATGTAAGAAATTCAACTAATACTGTGTACTGATTTTAATAAGTTGGTACGATTATACAGTACGAGTACTTACATGGGGTGCTGATACACTTCTTTACAAAAAGAATTCCAATAATATTCAAAGATGAAGCTACTGATATATTTATGAATATACTGATTTTAATAAGTAGGAACAATTATCTAGTACAAGTACATACATGAGGTGCTTATACATTTCGTTACAAAAAAGAAGTCCAATAATTTACCAATTTATAGCTACTGATATATTTACGATTAGGTGAATGCTGAAGTTCAAATCTAGTACTGTAAAATAATTGCTTTTAACAATTCCTGTTTGTGGTACTCCTTACTTGTTCAGTCAAGTGTTGAGCCGCTGTATATGGGTCCTCCGCTTGATTCACTATATTGCAAGCTTCTTCATTTCGTAATACAAAATTCACTCCATCCGTTATCAGTAACAGAAATGCATCTTTACCATGTTTTATCTGTAGAATAAATCACTTCGTACAATACTTAAGAGCGATGAAATATAAATACAGTATTCTCTCTATTTGCATATAAAACCCATATCAATCTAACCTAAGTTATTGTACATAGCATTGAGGAAGAGTAAAAATACAATCTTATCAAAAAAGATGAGAAAATATTAAGAAAAGAAAGACAACTACATACTGGTGACCTGAATTTCTCATGAAGGGCAACAGCTATTATAAAAATATAAAATAGCTCAGTTGCAATTTGGTATATTTTACTTTAAGTTTTTGCTATTTAAAGACTTTCTTTCACGCACTGAAGTGACTAGATACAATGAAAAATTTAAATTATTATTCTACAATTATGTTCCAATTATTAGTACAATGATCAGTTGCATACTCAGGTGCATATATAATGCACTTGCAGTCAAGAAACCAATGCATTGTACATTATAAAAATAATTAAATTCATACATATATACCTTCATGTGTGTTTACTTCAACAGTGTGCTATAATATAATGTATAGTCAAATCAAATATTGTAATGTCAAATATTTTTGTACTTTCTACCTAAAGATCAATTTAAAAAATGAAATGTGTAGGCTCTCACTCATCACTCAATCCTTTCATGGATCCCTCCCCACCCACAAGATGTTAATAAGACAGAATTAGTTTTTAAAAACATACAATCTCATCCTATTAAGGAGACTGGTCCAATGGCACCAGCAGAGATAAGGATGAGGACAATGGTATAGTCAGCAGACTGGTCCAATGGCACCAGCAGAGATAAGGATGAGGACAATGCTATAGTCAGCAGACTAGGCCAATGGCATCAGCAGAGATAAGGATGAGGATAATGCTATAGTCAGCAGACTGGGCCAATGACACAAGCAGAGATAAGGATGAGGACAATGCTATAGTCAGCAGATTTGGCCAATTGCACCTGCAGACATAAGGATGAGGATAATGCTATAGTCAGCAGCATGAGCTAATGGTACCATCAGAGATAAGGATGAAGACAATGCTATAGTCAGCAGACTATGCCAATTGCACCACCAGAGATATGAATGAGGATAATGCCATAGTCAGCAGACTGGGCCCATCGAACCAGCAGAGATAAGGATGATGAAAATACAACAAATTGTAGATTAAATGTATTTTACCCCTTTATGTGGGGGAAATATAAGGCACTGCCATCTCTTCCATACTGAAGTTCAGCTAGAACAGCCCCCACTTGGGAGACCCCTTTTAACTCTTTTGCACAAAGTGACACCAATGGCATGTATAAATTTTTAGGGCCTTACTCTTATAACTCCAAAAATCATACTGACAATCGTACTTATCCTTTAAGATTATACTGACAATCGTACTTACTCTTATAACTCCAAAATTATACTGACAATTGTACTTACCCTTATAACTAAAAAATTATACTGACAATCACACTTACTCTTATAACTCCAAAATTATACTGACAATCTTACTTACTCTTGTAACTCCAAAATTATACTGACAATCATACTTACTCTTATAGTCCTTGTGTCAGGTAAAGCTATAACACCATAATCTTTGAGATGCAGATCTCCAATGCTGCGAGACATACTGAGACTTTCGTTAACCATGTGTCTTCCAATGTTATCAACATTGACTCGGCCTCCACACTCTAATATACGAGCCTGAAACAGAGGCGATTTTTTCTTTCAGAGTTTTTCTCGTCCATGACATCTATTTCGATCATGAGAATAATATTTTTGAAAGTAGGATCAAAGAAATCATCTGAAAAATCTCTAAAAATTATTAAAATACAACCTATGCTCCGTCATATGGACCTTTATAGTCCAGTGTAATCGACATAATATACTATTCAGTGTATTAAGGACTTAAAGACTTAAAAACTGACTTGCTTTCAACCCTTTGAGATGATTCCATACAAATAAACGAAAAAAAAGGCAATTAAAATGTACACCTTTTCAGATTTTAGGGATGGACAGTGGTCATGAGCAAGTTCTCTTGGAACTCCTGAGCGATACAGTATCGCTCTCGAGTCTCCAACGTGACCGACGGCGAGTTCAACTCCATTCCGTAAGAGACAGATTGTTGCTGTCGTGCCTGCTTTCAAGCCTGCAGAATGAAACAGAACATTAAGGAATTAAATCCAAGTACAGTATAAGTAAATAGTTCCAGTTGACTTTAATACTGAATATGGAAGATTTTCTCGAGCTGGATTTCTGCATCACGTATATAAATCTCACTGATTTTGAAGAACAGGCAACAGAGTGATAAGCATTTCTTAGAATTCTAAGCAAATTAGTGAGGAATACATTCAAAGTGTCCCATGTCTTTGTATTCTAAGCAAGTTCATGAATAACAGAATCAAAGTGTTCCATTTCCTAGAATTCTAAGCATACTAGTGAACAATATCTTCAAAGTGTTCCATTTCTTAGAAATCTACGAAAGCTTGCAAACAATATAATCAAAGTGTTCTATTTCTTAGAATTCTAAGCAAGCCAGTGAACAATATCATCAAAGTGTTCCATCCTACATTTACATACTGAATACCAGCAATGGGGAAATAATATAAAAATCCTCAATTATCCGGAAATTTTGGTCAATTGTCTAAATATGAGTAAGATATGATCTGTAGCACTTTTTGAGAAAAAAAAAATAGCACAGAGAATTCACAGTTATGTGTGTTTGACTAACATTTAAATACTGAAACTGACAAGCACAAGGTAATGTATATTACCGCATACAGAAAGTGGCAATATATATGCTGTTCAAAATCAGCAACATTGGGTTATTCTGTTTTGAACGAGTGATCGGTTTTACGTCACAGACTCCCTTTTCTACTAAGGACTGGTACGGTGCCTTCTGGCAAAGGACTTCTGTTTTGGCAGGTGTGATCATTACTCTGAGAGAATGCCCTTTTTGACTTCAGACCGTGGCAGGCTGCAAACCCTTGACCTGACAAGTCAAAGCAGCGAATGCTACCAGTTTGCGATGGTCACCAAGTAAAGTCGTTATAACAACAAATTGTGTATGTGAATCTCTAGTTAGGGATCAGACCAAGTACAAATTCTTAAGACATTTAACGACAGCAAAGGAAACCCATATCAAGACTTTAAAACACTATTCATGAAACTATAAACACATCTATCCTTAATTTATTCCAACCTCAGATCCTCTCGTGCTAAAAGATTTACTGCAATAAAGAATATATGTCACATATCTATCAAGTTAACTTCCAAATTTGATATGCCCCAAAAAATTAGATTCTCTTCATAGAAAAGGCCACACGCAACATTAGTATTTTATTTTGTAATCTCCAAAATTTAAAATCAATTAAGCTGTGTGGAGTAGGGCTGCCAGGTTTGGCATAATTTTTGTCCATATAAGTCCATTTTTTATAGAAAGTCTGTCCTTTTTATTATCCTCAAGTGTCTGGGAACCCTGATATTTATGATATTTTGAACCAGTGTTGCCAAAGTTTAACAATAAAAAGGGGCAGACTCATGATAAAAAAGGACAATGATGGGAAAAAAAATTTGCCAACATGACAAGCCTGGTGTGGAGTCCAAAACCAATACTGTAATGTATCTCCATAAGGAAGTGTGTCAGAGGCAAGAAATGCTAGTATGACGAAAACTACCTTCAATATACATAATACGAAGACTAAACCTATCACGAAATTGGGCCAAAGAATGCGAGGAAGCAAGATATGGGGTAATTGCATAAAAGACAGACTAATTTAGAGAAAAAGTGAAAACTGGAATAAAAAAAAATTAAAGGCTTCATAAAGATTTTTAACTATGAAAACGTTTATAAGAACACACTACATCACCAAGTACTCCTCTGACTGACTGTACTCTTCTTGAGACCTCATAAGGAATCCTTTGTCACAACAACGAGAGCCCACTTTCCAGAAAATATTTTAACAGTCCAGGATTTGAAAGTTTTGGCAAAAAATGCTAAGTTATGTAGCTTTTTTCTTTCCATGATAATTCCCGGGTTTGCTATTTATAGGCAATTATCAAGGTAGAGCATAATTTTTTTTCTCCTTCTTAAAATAGTGTAAAATACACAAGTCTCTTCCTCACCCAGCCTTATCTCATTTACTGAAAAATAAATTTACAGCTGTGAAAAACCTCCTTCATATAAATAAATTATCTGAAATTAATAAATATAACGTACTGGTATAAGGAGGTTAAGCTGATAGTTGCTTAGTTTATTGTTTATTGTATATATTATTTATTATTATTGTTTTATACTGTTTATATCGTTTATTACTATATTGTTTGTGCATGACAAGAGAAAGATTTATTTACCACAACGTTGTCATGTTTCTTTTGAATTACCTCTATAAGGCAAGAAAGTTTTACATTGTTTGGGTTTAAATAGCAACGATGAATATACTATTTAATTCAAGCCTTTGGCATTCCATTATTCACATTTACTTTAATAAAATTGCTTGCGGAAGCAGTGCCCCCGGGTTGATAATGTGCACAACTTTAATTCATCAGGTTGTCGGTTCAAGACCCGCCACGGTCTGAGATTACAAATGGTAATGGCGGCATTTGCTAAAACCAAAATCTTTCGATAGAAAGCAACGTCCTAGCCCTTAATAGAAAAGGCAGTCCATAACAAAAAACCGGATCACTTTATTAAAAATGATTCTATGAGCCTGGGATTTTTAATCCTCTTTTCCCCCATATTAGTATCTGATGATAATAGTGTACAGAAGATTCAACAAGTGACTTAAGTTTAACATCTATTAGGATATAGCGTGAGTGATCTTCATCCCAAATAAAACTTTATATCACTTCGGAAGACCTTGAATTTTCAGTAACATTCTCTCATTTTAAAAGATTCACATGTAAAAAGGAAAGGCTGAAGTCTTACATCTAACTATAAGTTATCACTTTTGACACCAATGAAATACTATGTTTTTCCCTTTTACCAACATATAGAATACTTCTATCGTGTCCCTCTGCGTGTTGTAAAAGTAGACTAAATGGGGCAGAGAGAGGTAATTGGGAATTCCCTCCTCGGTCATTTCCTCCCACAGAGAGTCAAGGTGCTTTGCTTTGACTCAGCCACCCCCCTTATAAGGGGAAGCATTGCTCATGTATATAGACAGAACATAAAGGAGCAAATAAATTTCATCTTAGCTATGAGCAAGACCAGTTGACGCTTGCATACCTCTTCTGTTTTCTTCAGTCCATTGCGCATATCGTGAATGTAATTTCAGAAAGCTATGGTGCAGTACAGCCTCGAGATCTTTGTGATAGGCCAAATGTTCTTTGAGAATACTCTGAAAAAAAAATGAAAAACAATCTTCAGTCAGTTTTCACACAACTTGTATTGAAAATAATGTGAGCAAACTTTATAAAATAAACAGCACAAAAAAGAATAAAAGTTTGAATTAAAAGTTATAAGATTTTACTATTACAACCTAATACAGTAAACATTATTATACACTTTATATGAAATGTAACTATGAAGTCAGACTTATTTCTAATAACTGAAACTAAGGTCTGAAATGGATATACCAAAGTTAAGTATTGAATGTATCATCTTAAAAGAATCCTTCCATTTGGGATGTACCCCTACAAGATGTCTATGATAATAAAATTTTAAATACTAACAATCAAGATTTACTATTATGAGGTGCGCACAAAAAAAATTATAATAAGGGAGCACATTAGAAAACGCAGTAGAGCGTTCATCATGAAAAAATGTTTGTGTCTCCGTGCATCCAGTCAAGAGTCTCGTTAACGGGCATTGTTCTGCTGCACCCATATCAGAGTAACTCTCAAAAGAGAAATGGAACTGATGTTTAAGCCACGTGTTTAAATTGGTGAACCATTTAACAGGCTCCAAGGGAAATGAGGGCTGACATCACTACTCACTGAGGATTTAGATAAACCACACTGCTTCTCCTTCATCTCGCAACACATGCAATACAACAGACATTGAGGACTAGAGAACATTCCAGGACCTAACTATGAACACTTATGTACAACATGGTACACACCCACCACTTCAAGTCAACACACTAAAGGTTCAGTTTTCTGCAATTCATGCAGAAACTGGACCCATTTCAAATGTAAAACACTTCCTAACTTGAAACTTTGCACAAATACTTGGACCTGCTCAAAATGCTCCTGCACCCTCCTCCAAACCCATCCCCTGCTCCTTTCACACCCCATTCCCCCAATTTGGCCATCCTTTCCACACCATAAACATCCCAAACCTTTACCTCAACCATCAATACGACCTTCTACTATTGCTTCTATCCTACATTCACCCCATCCACATCCCTCCTCACCCCCTTGCAACAGCAACTAACACACAACATAAACATTCTACATTTTAGCAAATATGGTATAAACACCAAAAAAACAACTCACACACTTCATCAAATGTAAAATAATCAAGCTAACTTACATGACACAAAATTACACAGAATGCATAAAACACCCAAACTTCATAATTTCAACGCCATTAGTCAATATCAGATCGGCAGCAGCAGGGGTGGACCCAATGCCCTGGTACAAAAATCTTAACTTTATTGACACCAGAGCTTGTGCTAATCCCCTACTCTCTCTCATACCATCATCATAACACATCACCAATACTACAAACATCATCATGAGAGGTGCATTAGAGATGGCTGCCTGGTTTGTTAACAACCCACACATGGACAGATGGCTGATAATACAAAACCAAAGGAAAACCTTTTCAGCCTAAATAACATTTCATCAACAAACATTTCCCCACCAACACCACTCCTCCTTACCACCATCTCCAGTTATCACTTGTTGTTCACTGAACTTCACCCTTATGATATCATGGGAGGTAGACAAAACCTGAAGTTCCAACCCACTCGCATCCCTTTTGTTTACACTCGCTCTTATGACATCATGCATGGTACACAAAACTATAAGTTCCAACCATCATCTCCATGCATAACCTTTTGCTCATACTCACTCCTACGATAACATGGAAGGTGGACAAAACCCAAGGCTCTTATCATCATTTCCAGGTACCACGTTTCGTTCACTCAACTTTGGCCATACAGCATCATGGAAGGTGGACAAAACTCGAAGTTCAAACCATCATCTCCAGATATTAACCTTTGTTCACTGAACTTAGCCACTATGGCATCACAGAAGTTCGACAAAACCCTAGCTTCCTACCATCTTCCCATCATCATCACCACCACCAAAACAAGAATCATCCATACAGGCAGGCACACATACACCAGTTACAAAAAAACAACTGGGAAGATTTCACTAATAACGGAGAACAATACTCTGTAACTCTACAGAGTACTTCCATCACAAACATAAACAATGCTGTACACTTCTAAGATAATCATTAATAATGCAGACAAAACACTAATCTCTAAAGGTAACAGAAAAAGACACAACCCTAATTTCACTATATAAATTCAAGACCTCATTAGATAATGTGCACTAAAACATTCCCCAACATTTCACACAAAAGACACTACACAACAAATAAAAGCACTTAAGACACAAATCGACAATAAAATATGAAAACTATTAATAAATACCATCAGTGACATAATAAAATCACATGTTGCCATCAAAACAACAGATACTACATCCTCAAACAAACAACAGGCATACATCCTCATCAACCACTTCTCTCATGTCAGACATCATCAACCCCGCTATGAAAAGCGACATGTCATCAAATGTAAAAGACGCTCTTTACAGACCCTGACTATGCACCCTTCATCAACCATCAGACAAAGCACATTATGCTCAGTGATGGCAAGCCCTGCTTGGGTTTCTAATCTCACTAACACACACAAAAACACCCTACACACTATACAAAACAAGCCACTAAATATATTCAAAGGTTCCACGGCTAATACATTTAAAGATCACTTACATCCAGAGTACAAAATCCTCAGGAAAAGACCATCTTGACATGGATGGCACACAAATACTTGCTACAGCCTCCACAAACCAACTCCACCCACTACACTAAATGGCAGTACACCAACACATATCAAGGAACATTAAAACAACACCTACCAAATGCTATCATACAAATACTGTAATCTCTTCCCCTCTTGCCCACACCAAACCAGCCTCCATAAATATATCCATATCCTGTTAATTTTCCTTTTATCCAATCTCTCAATGACAACATATAACTGCATGAACAACCTCCAGACATCCATCCTTCAAAATCTTCCCTTCCCCGTGGAGACAGAGCCCACCTGGTAATGCTGCCATGTGGGCACCACCCAGCCCTTCTAAGCTATCAGAAGAGGCTGGATGACACTGTCCATGAGCCTGTACAGGTTGTAATACACCACCTCACACAATCCAGCACATTATGGAAAACTACACTCCACACAACCACATAACATGCATGTTCTGAGAGCTTTGTGAGAAAGGTCGTGATTAGCAGTGGCCTTCCATTGGGACTTTGGCTGGTAAGCTATGCAGCTTAAGGAACAACAATAACACAATATGAACTCCCTAAGAGTCCTGTGGGACAGCCTAGCATTGGCGGTAGCATTCCATAGGAATCCGGGGTTGTTCACCCAGACAGCTTCAAGACAACCAACATCAACAATGGAAAGATGAGAATTCCTTTTTATACAGAGAATTCATACCCATAGCTCCTCTTGGGTAACAATGCGATACTCAAAAGAATGAAATTCTCATGAGACGAATCGAGAAAGAAGCTTGATATGGCGAAGGTATCATTCATCATAGAAGAAACCGTCAGAGAGAAATGGAGGGGAAGAAAAGTTTATCTGAATATCCACAAGGTCTCATACAAAATATCACTGAGGAATACAAATAGTTTAACCCAGTGGCTACGATATTTCCAAAGGAAGGGGTGCAAAATTTGGCATAGAAAAGCCTATAAATGGGGAAATCAGTCCTTACTCTTAGATCAGAGATCATTGCCAAAGTGTAGATAACAAACCCTCTTTTCCTTAAGGAATCCAGTCAAATGCCTCAGGGTCTCAGAAGTCACATACTATTCCATATCATAAGTTTCACAAGAAAACAGTTACCTCTCAACAAAGCTAGGTTATGAGGACATGAAAGATCCATTAGGAAAAAAGGATTGGAGGGTCATTTGAGGGCAATCAAGAAAAACTTGAGATGGTGCACTTCAGTTTACAAACTGGTGCCATTGATCTAACCTGGTAATTGGGAAAATTCCCCTCTCTCAATCTAAAAACAAAAAAGAAAGAAAAGAACTTATTCTGGAAAGGACTAAAAGAAAAATACCATAATTTTGGGTTTCAGATCCATTCACTTATGATTGCAGATCAGAACTCGGAAAGTTTTTAGTAATCCTCACCCCATCAACTCAAAGTTGATATGCTCTAAGGCAGAGTCAGTATAACATTGGGAGAATGTGAAGCTGTTGCTCCCAAAGACTCGATGCTGGCATATCCCACAGGCAATATTTTGGGGTCTCTTGAGCTTAAGACTGGGAATAACAAAGTTCAGCTTACCAGTTCATTATTGCCCCAGAGATATTCTCAAATATCTCCTAAGTTTTCCCAAAGGAACTACAGGGAAAGAACATTTAGAGAGCCATTTATATGGACAATTGGCTGCTATAGGGACTTTCAGTGCTATGCAGAGTCGTAACAAGAGTTGTTCTAGTGAAAAAACAATCTGGGATATCAATGGCTTTTGTCCATATAACACATAAGCCTCCAATGTTCAAAACAACAGGATATGCTGAAAATTATTTGCAATCTGAAATGGAAGTCAATATCTAGAGAAGTTACATGAAAAGGGTTAACTGGGAACCTCCAATTCACATTCATATAAGACCCAAGTCTGAATACAATTCCCTCCCAAGAAAAAAAAAATCCAAATTCTTTGAGCAAAGGAGTAGTTCAGAGGCAGAAATATGGCTTTTTCAAGAATTTACAGAAAAATCTTGAGAAAATGAGTAGCCCTTATGTTTCATATAGTATGACCAGAGAGGCTTTGATGAAAATCGAATGATGAAAATCAAAATTACTTATAATAATAAATGGTTCATTAGCTAGGAATAAATGGAATATAGCATAGAATTGTCCCAAGAGTCAAAGTTGATTGTCTACTGAACTAAAGACCGTTGAGGTGATCTTAATGATTTACTGACCGACTCACTGACGTGTCTACTGAACTAAAAACCGCTGAGGTGATCTTACTGACTTACTGACTGACTCACTGAGTTGGCCGTGCAACCTATTTCATAACTTATTTGTGCCTACAAACAACAGGAATCTGAGTAAATACACTTTGTCACTTGAAAGCCTGAACACAGAAGCAGCAGGCATGTTAAAGTCCGATTGGAATATGAAAACTGCTTTGTAACTTTCCTCACATAAACCAAGTCTCACGGGTTTTGAACACGTCAATCCTCTGAGGTTGGCAGCACCGACAGACTCTTCAATGGCCAACCACAACTGGTCTCGCATTAGAAAAAAGTCGTTCCTAGAATTACAATGAAGACAATCTTGAGATGTTCTATTCTCGTTAAAGAATATCAATATGGCAATAATCACTGCATATAAAACAGCTTTGGCTAACCTCCATAATAAGGTTAGGTTAAGTAGGTTAGGTTAGTGTTTATCGATTTCATGAAGGACACCATTCAACCAAACTTAATATGGGGACTCGATACAATGCATTTTTTGTTTTGTTTTTTGAGTCACTGCCCTTTACCTTCGAGGTAACACCCTCCTAAGTAAAGCGCCTTACCTTCCCTTTGCCTTGGCCTGCAGAATTACTAAATTAGCCATCTCTAATAGAGAAAACAGCTTCATACAGCAGTTTTCAGATTGTTTCCAATCAATTACGTTGAGTCTTGATTTTGACAAAAATGTACCTTCCATAGATTGTGGGAGGCTAAAACTTTCTAAACCACTCCCAAGAGAGAGTACTTTAACCACTGGGTACACTATAAACCATCACTGTCATCATCTCTCTATATATGAGTGGTTTTCCAATTCTTATCAGGATACAGGAAGAAAAGTGTCACATGACAAATTCCTACATTCTCTAATGATCTACTTTTTCAAAAGTTACAAGTTCTTCTGAAATGACATAAGGAATATTGTGATTACTATAGCATTCAGGTCATTCATTACAATACAAAATATATGAAACACTAATGGATGGTCATCTCTGATATTTTTTATTTGATTTAGTGTAAAGGATATTTACTCAGCAAAGGAAAGCTGCATTTTGGCAAAATAATAATATAATAGTAATAAAAAATGGCATGTCGTGTTTTACACACTTCCATGCACTATTCATAATGCACTCATCAAGTTATATGCCTTGCTCTGCAGTCTCTAAACCTTATTCACTTATATTTGTATGTTTTAACTTTCTATTAAGTATCACAGGTGACTATTATTATCCCTAATTTCCCTCAAAGCTACCTGAGCTGTTTGTAAGCACAAATTATAAAGTACTTTTAGAGTATTATGGATACTCCATGGTCTTTATGCTTTATTCAGACATGTATGTTCATTTCAATTTGTTTTGCATATCACACTTGTCTATGTTTGTTTACAGAAAATGTAATAAAAAGTACTACTTCTCAAGAGCTTTCTTTCATTCTCAAGAAGTCTAGAATTTCCTGTCAGCCCTTCGTACATTCCTTGATTGTAACTCTTGAATGGATGCATAGAGACACGAAAAAAGAAATAAACATCATGAAGGAGCAAAAAATTACTTTGGTCTCCATCCAGACACACCTTCCTTCCCCTCATTCCCCTCTTGGATTCACTGGTGCAGAAAACAGATAGAGCTAACAGATGCAGGAGGGGTAGAATTGTTTTTTCAAGTCTCTGTAGAGGAACTTGTAAAACAGATATATAAGCTCTATATTTTTTTTACTTATAGAATAGATCACCAAGGTGAAGGTGTGACTGGACATATAAGCTCTATTTCTTTTTTGACTTGAAAAACAAATCACCAAGGTAAAGGTGTGGCTGGACATATAAGTTCTATCTCTTTTTTGAATTGTAAAACAGATCTCTAAGGTGAAGGCGTGACTGAACATATAAGTCCTATCTCTTTCTGACTTGTAAAACAGATCACTAAGGTGAGTGTGTGGCTGGACACATAAGCTCTATCTCTTCATTCTGACTTGTAAAGCAGATAACCAAGGTGAAGCATGGCTGGACATATGAGCTCTATCTCTTTTTTCACTCATAAAACAGATCACAAAGGTAAAAGTGTGGCTGGACACATAAGTCCTATCTCTTATTTGACTTGTAAAACAGATCACTAAGGTGAGTGTGTGACTGGATATATAAGCGCTATCTCTTTTTTGACTTGGAAAATAGATCACCAAAGCGAAGGTGTGGCAGAACATAAAATCTCTATCTCTCTTTTGACTTGGAAAACAAATATCCAAAGTGAAAGTGTGGTTGGGCATAATCGCTCTATCTCTTTATTTTGACTTGTAAGGCAGATAACCAAGGTGAACCATGGCTGGACATAAGAGCTCTATCGCTTTTTTGACTTGTAAAACAAATCACCAAGATGAAAGTGTGGCTGGACATATGATCTATATCTCCTTTTTTAATGCAACCCCTGGTTATAGTGTTTTCTCCCTAAGAAGGCATTTTATGGTCAATGTTATCCAACTTCTATTATAGTGCATATAGTACCAAGTTTTTACCAAGAAAAGCCCAAACTTAATTCCCCAGGGTAGGGTGCAATGATATCTCTCTTTGAAGACACATATATAAATTATAAGGAAAGGGTAATGGAGTCCCTACTTCAGCAGTACCTGTCAACTCAGCAATTAAGAGTGTGCACAATCAGAAGTGTGTGGTCTATGATGGACAAGTATTTATACAATCTTAAGTCTTGACAGGATAAAAATGCCTATCTCGCATCTCTCGTGTAATTAATTCTTTGAATAAGAACACCCTGTAATTCATAAATCTGACCCTAAATAAACAACACACTGTAATAGTGAAACAAGGACACTCACCTCCAAATTCTGCTGACAGAACTCAGAGCATTCACTCCCTCCGTGGCCATCAAAAACAGCGGCGCAGAGAATACTTCCAGACAAGTTTGTTACAACATACCTGGGGATAGTGATAGTGCTAAACGAGCGATCAAGTGCGAATAAAAATGACACACACAACAAAAATTGTTTTAATACATCCATTGCTCTTCTGCTTCGTTAGCTTTATCATCCCGTCTTTATACATGGTTGCTGTATGATGATCACGGTTTATGTCACGGGGCTCCCTTCTCAATAAGGGCTAGGACGTTGCCACTTTCGAAGAATTGTGGTTCTGGTAAGTGTGAATGCTACCCTGAGTAAATTCCCTTTCTAATCTCAGAAAGTGGCGGGTCTCAAACCTACAACCTGACGAATCAAAGTCATGCACGCTACCAACCAGGCCTCAGTGGTATCCATAGCAAAGAATGAAAACATTTTTCAGCATGGATTCACAAAATTGACAAGATATGACAACAGCTATACTCTCACTGTATCAGTTAAGATATTTAATCCAGGAAGAAACAGGGTGCCAAGAACAGATACTACTAAGCACTGTATGGTGCATGATGGGAGAATTGCATCAGAAGGAGCAAAAGGCACAATGAATACATCAATTGGGTCATCTTGCAAAATATACAATCCTTGTACATGGCTACTAGCAGCATCTAAAGGCTCTATCACACGAGTACATTTTCATAATGATTTGTCAGCGAACACGCTGATTGCACAACGGAACGTTATCCTAGGACCCAAGATTTCCACCAACCAGATGTTTACGGATATTATTGAAAAAGCCTAGCTTTACGGGAAATTAAAAAGAGTCGTTGAAAGTCTATAATGAGTGGATTGGATTCGGTTTTACGTCACGAACTCCCTTTTCTATTAAGGGCTAGGACGGTTGCCTTCTTACGAAGGACTTGTTTTGGCAGATGTGATCGTTACCCTGAGTGTATGCCCTTACTAACCTCAGTCCGTGACAGGGCGCGAACCCTCGACCTGCCGCCTCAGAGTCGCAGACCCTACCAATTTTCCACGGAGACTACGAAAGTCTATAATGAGTACGCTACATGAAATAAATAATATTTATCTAGTAAAATATATAATTTCGAAACTAAAAATAAATCTAAATTATGCTTATTATGTTTTATTTACAATGACTTCATTATCAAATATGAACATGCAACTTTGATTTGATTTCAGGGTTTGTTTACATTTTGGCTGTGAACTGTTGTCTTCTTGCTAACTATTTCTGCATCCATATTTTTCTTCACTTCCTCTTTTCTTCCTTTTTCTTATTTGAGCTGTGCTATGGCATACAATCCAACAACTAAAATTGTACGATTCATCTCATCCATCTTTTATATTCCGCTCATCAACTCTCAGTGTTGTTGTATGCTCCTGTTTGACAGTTGTCTAATTTGTTGTTTGCCACTGGAAGCCATGCTATATACTCCCTAATGATTTGACTAATATTCCCTCACTATTACATTGTTGCCTGAAAAATCTGCCCATATTATATGGCCTTAAGACAGTGTAAGCACGCCAATTTTTCACCATGCTGTCAGACTTTCTAGGAATAAATTGTAAGTAACACTATACAGTATGCTATTGATAATGCCTCATAGATGTTTAAGTAAGTGCTCCAAATCAACTTTTATCACACTGTAATACTGGCAGAAGTACTTAGTTTTATTTTGAGGCAACAAGATTCATAATCCATGCTGCAAAATGGCTGTGGTTCTCAATATGATTGTGGCATGTATGGGTAAATCTGTTCAGCATTTTGCAATTTCCATGTAGTAGGTTGGCCCATGGCACCAGCCATCCATTGCAATACTACAGCTGAAGATCTTTTAGACTTAAATAAGACTGTCGTGGTCAGCTCATTGTTAAGTCTTCCATCAGTTAAAGCTCTTTTACTATGACTACATCTTCACAGAATATTCTTGCATATATGTTACACATCTATTATCCCTTCATAACTGACAAAACAGAACACTCCCCATCTCTGTTTCTCTGTGCTTTATGCTTTCTTCGTGCAAAGGCCAAATGAGGGTAAATTTTTTCGTCTGTCCTGGTGTCACACTCATTTAAAAAAAAAAAATGGATAACTGAATCAACTGTGTCTTCCTTTATTAATGTTTGGGATATGTATGTGATCACTTGGGGGGGGGGGGAGCACTGTTCATTGGTCCCTATTTTCAGTTCTTAAAGGACAATGCGTTTAAGAAAATTCAGTAAAAACTTATATGCTAATATGGCAGATTAAAATAATTTAAATTAATTTAATTAATAAAAATGTTCATTAGTGACAATACTGAATTCTATTACTACAGCAGGAATAAAACTTTAAAAACTACAATGAGAGCAGCAATGATAATAACAATAATAGTTATAATAATAATAATAATAATTCTGACTACTCTCAGTGACAATAAGACTGTAAAAATCCTAAAGCATCCTTATCTGCAATATGTATGTCCAAAGTGAAACCAAATTTCTTTAGTTATGCACTCGCTAACAGGAACGGCCTGCTTGCAATGCTAGCACAGCATACCACTGCCCTTTGGCATTAAAGCTAGCTGTACTATGCCTCATCAATTCGAACCTTATCCCCAGCAATGACGATATAACTCAATTTTGTCTGTCTGATACTTAACAGTGGAAAAGTTCTTTTAGCTTTTCCGTATTTTCCCTTATCTAATGCAAGCTTTAACATATAATCATAGAATGATACAAGATGTGAGAGCAATATTTCATATGGAATAATCCTTATTGAAGTAATCTTAACTTTAAATCCTACATTAATGAATAAAATACAGTACTCTGCAAGAGAAAGGTAATAGCTGACATGCCCTGAAAGTGTCTTGATAAGAACAAAACTGGTCAAATGAAAGCAACAATCCAATGATAGTTTATTTGCCCATATCAGTCTATCTGTGGAATCCCCCAATATAATCCAATGATAGTTTATTTTCCCAAATCAATAATCTATCACAGCCTCAAGCATATCCTACAAGACAGTGTTATGTTATGTAAATGAGGTTTTCTTCAACAGATCTTTATAAAGATAAAGCTTTTAGTAGCTATGTCTTTGTTACATATTTTCATGCATGGTATATGTGGAATGGAACTTTTTGGCACTGCTCTTTTGGGGCTAATCTGCAATGGCATTGTCATTTGGTACTACTAACTCTTTTGGCTAGGTTAGGTTAGCTTAGTGCCAAAAGAATAACGACAAAATAGCTTAACACCAAATGAGTGGCACCAAAACAGTGATGCCAAAAGGGCAGTATCAAAAAGGCAGCACCAAAAGGAGAGTGCCAAAAGGGTGGTGCTAAAAGGGCAGCGCCGAAAAGTATCTGACCCAGTTATGGGGAACCCTGTAAAATTGCACAATATCATCATTATTAGTATTTTATTCATATGAAATTTTCCAATAGGGATTAATCACATAAAAAATAATACTTTACATTTGCTTTCAAAAATTATGTTTTCCCTACACGGATAGGTCAATCTCACCCTGTTCTTCAGTTACGGTTCTCTTTCTATGCCTACGTCAACACCGAATGTTCTTCAGTATTCGTTACACATGTCTTATTATTCCTTCACATCTGACAAGTCACAATACTCTCCAAAATAGTCACCAACTTAAATAACTACCAGAAAGAGTAATATATAGGAGTATTATCCATGTCTTACTGCTTTTCCAAACGGATTTGGCCAAGCGCGAATCATAAGTAACTTAGCATGATCTGATTCCCTTGGTTATAAATATTCATGTGGCACCAAAATCAACTCTAATAAACAGTTGAGAATGCAAGTAATGGAAAGGTCCACCACCAATGACATGCCATACCTGAATAAATATCTTTCAACTTTCCAAAATATACAAAGCTAAAGTCCAGAAACAATATAGAAAAAAAAACAGGAATCACTCTTGATTTTTACGGCAGACTTCCTCATTTTGGCAAAGAAAAGATATGAAAACCATAATATTCATAAACTACAGAAAGTCTTTACCTGTCTTCTTGGTATGTCCGTTTGCCCTGAATGCTAGAGCAACCGACATCCGACGCTACAATTAGAGGTATGGGGGCTCCCTGTTTGATACTTGCTTCCATCATGATTGGCAGATCTATTCGATTGTCCCAAGTCCCAAAAGCATCAAAATTATAGTCTTTTTTCATTTTGTTGTTGCTTTCTTCAGTCCTCTTAGCATCTGATATTTCTCCATCTACAATATCACTTTTATTGCGTACAATATTACACATATTCGTGCCTCTTGCAAGATTATCTTCATTACTTCTACCAACTGAGAACGCTTGCGGACGGGTAAAAAGCGTTCTCGTTTTTAGTAAGCTTACATCACTGAAAGTAGTACAGTACACGAGAGGTGTTGGGTACAGAGCATCAACCTGAGATTTGCTTATGGCAATAGGTAACAACTGTTGAATATATCTGCTATGCTTAGTAAGAACTTTATTCATTCTAAGCTATGCACTGTCAGTTCTTGCTTGAGATAGTACAGTCCTGAAAATTTAAGATAAGAAACGATTTCATAATTAACATCACATTGACTACAAACAACTAAGTCACAACATAAGTCATTCTTTCTCTGCATCTTATCACACTCCTATGTGGGGTCGATGTTTCTGACGACACAATATGGTACAGTATACTCTAAAGACGCTTAATTACCTTATGAGTTCTTGTAAGAAAGTGTATAGATACATGGTACTTAATACTCTGCATGGGACTTATTAACACTATAATTAAAAGGTGCTGAGCATTTACGTAAAAGTTGGCTCTATGGCACTGAAACACCCATGGAATTTATGATGCATGTAAGCATTTCATCAGCTTTCCATATCTGAACTCTCATAAGAGAGAATGACTAATTCATTGTGACTTTACAGTGCGGATGTCAGCAGCAAGGCTGAGTAACATGAAGGTTACATTTTGAAGACTATTTTTATTAGTCAAAGTGGTCTATATACATTCCGGTGTTGCGGACTGCATAGTAGTGCGAAGTGCACTCTGGGGAGTTATAAGATCGAGTTTATAAAGATAAGGTCAGGATGCAGCCAGAGGGATATTTTCAAATTTATAAAGATAAGATTAAGAATGACAAAATCCAGAAGGGTCATGGTACAACAGGCTACCTAGTAGGCTAAGCCAACCGGGCACAATTCCACACACAATGGTTGGCACCAGTAGGTATGGAAATACCAAAAATTATACAAAATGGCTTTACATACTTCAAAAGAGAATATATACCTTTATAAAATATGATAAGAGCATATAAATCAATTTTTGATACCATGCTCAACATATCTAT